>JASSUY010038423.1:0-42129 GCA_032466535.1 Forpus xanthops | reverse complement strand
TCCCAAGCCAAAAATCCAAAACACAGTGCTACACCAGCTACTGCTTAAAGGGGAAAAATGACTGCTGCTGCTGAACCATGACATAGGGAAACAGGGGAGTAGCTGAAGTGGGCTCAAGGTATAATTAGAAATTATGAAAGAATTGTGGGATAATTGCCTATTGGCCAAATATTTTTTCATTGCTTTGTAGTTTGATGACTCGCAACCACCAAACAGGTGCTTGCTACGTGTTTCAGAGGATAGGCTTTGCTTTGAGAGCTAGGTACTCAGATGCAGTATGATCATTAAGTATTTCACGCTTGAGGGTTTTCCACACAGTTTAAGCTGTTAGTGGAAAACTGAGGTATTAAATTACTCTAGAAATAATACTCTAGAACTTTTTCTGAATAGATTTTAATTTCCAGAATATACCATAGAATCTGTGCCTTCTGGCAGTGAAATAATTTTACATCTGTGAATTTTCTGAACCATCCTATGCTAACCAGTGACTGTAAGGCAAAGTCTAGGTATTGGTTCTTCTAGCTATTTAAAACCAAACTTTGCCGTTTAGGCTAATGGTTACAATGCATGTTGTGTAACTTCTTATGTTGTAAAAGCATAGGAATTTTTTGTGGGTAATTGTGTGAAAGAGTGTGCAGAGAGACTCCCTTTAGCAGCTAAGGATATAGAACCATTTGTATTTTCCGTAAATTGCTCATAGTTATAGCATATGCCATCTAAGTAATTGCTATATGCAGGAGTTAAACTTGAATTTCTCAGTTCATTTCTAGCTGCTTCTGAATGCAGGGGATTTTCAGCTCTTATTGACAAATCCAAAGTGGACTGTTTCCACAAACTGTACTCCTCCCTCATAGTTTGGCCTTTGAGTCACAAAGTTCTTTATGCTGATTGTGGTGAAGTGGGCTAATCAGAATCTTGTCATGTGCAGAAACACAAGCCAAATAATACATTCTATTCTGTTAAATAGCTGAATAATGCAGTTTTGAAAATGATGGGTAGAGGCATCAGAAATCTGTAACACAGACGTTATTTTGAGATTTGTACATTTGGGTTGGGTTTTTGGGTTTTTTTTTGGTGTTGGTTTTTTTTCTTTTTTCATAACTGTGCAATGAGTTGAAAGCAATGAGCCCTATGATTCTGCTTTTTCTAAAGGCTCTATTGCTTTTCAGTACATTGCCATAAAAGAGAATTGATAAGGACATTAAAACCTTAGAAATAGAACTCAAATTCATAGGCTAAAACAAAATTTCACAGTATTAGACAAGCAGTTTGTACTTCTTAACTGCATTACTTGTAAGGTTCATAACTCGCAAATGTGTGCTCATGTGTCTACACACACACACACACACACACGTTTCGCTGCATGCCAGTGGGTAGCATATGAATTTTAGAAAACGTATTTATACACTTGGGTTTAGCACTTGAAAGATTGGAGCATATGGAGTCATTTCTTCAAATGGAAATGTATTTGAAATTCTGAGTTCTCTATATGTTCTAGAAGTGGCTTTATTAAAAGTTTTAAGTTCTCATTTGGACCCTTTTTCACTGATGTGCTGATAGGACTTTTGGAAACTTGGGTAGTGTTTGTTTTCCAAAATTTGTTAGTAAAAAGAGATAACAAAGTACCTGGTTATAAAAATCATTATAAGAATTAACTGAGATTTATGGGGGAAAATATATTTCTGTTTTACTTTTTTATATATTTGTTTTGTAACAATTGATGTTGTCCTTTAAAAATGGTATTTGTATTGAACAATATGCATTAACGTTATTTCCAACAAAACAAAGGTTATACGTTGTTTGCTATGAAAATCTGTTTATGGATTTATAAAATCTGGTATTGGTGGAAGCCTTCAGATTGGTGACCACAAATATCTGAAGTTGTGGTGGTGCTGTTATGTATCACACTTTTTTTTAAACAATTCTCTTGGGTATTATAAATCATTCTGAGTTTTACTGAGCATCTGATTTTGAGTTTAGCATGTCAGAAAGAGCGGAATTATCAGAGTTGTCTTTAAATTATCCTTTTCCCATGTTCAAAATGGTTGTTATAGTGTAGCTGTCAAATCCACTCCAACTATATTTCTCCAGAGAAAAATGCCAGAGCACCCATGAGAAGAGTAGAAGGGGATTGGTTGCTGAGGGATTTTGAAGAACTTGCTCCACAGCTTGTGATTGAATTCTGTTCAGTGCAAAACGTAAAGCAAGCTATTAGTAATTGCTATTTTCACTTTATTAAACTCAACTAAAGGATGTGTTTTGTTGAAATAATTTTTATTTTATTACTACATTTTGATTTGTGTAATTGTTTGTCCCTTTTTTGTTACATTTTTTTTTTCCATAGCCATTCTTTGCCCCATATCTTTACATGCCAAGGTATTACCCTGGCAGTTCTCATCTCATCTCACGTCCACCACTAAAAACGAGTTTGTCCAGAGATCAGAGCAATGGCCTAGTAAGTATTTTGAAGGATAATTCAAATACTAACCTAGACAATAAATATAGTGAGTAATGAAAATGAAGGTTATTAATGGTGATTCACTATTAGACAAGTACATGCTCTGTTTTATAAATATTTTAAACAAAGGTGTTATAAACATGTAACCTAAAATGTATTTTGTTTTCGCTTTAGAAATTCCTCACAGAAGAAAACGAATTTTAACATCTAAGTATGAGTATTAAAGGAGTATGACGTGTAATACTGGCAGGAAAATATTTTGATGAAAATGCCAACTGTACTATAGTAAATAAATTGATATGGTGCAATATTGTAATTTTATCTTCAATTCTTTTAATAATAGAAATTCTGTAACATCCATAGAAGATAAAAATGACATCCTTTAATGTTGGAAGGAATCGCAGAAATTGGAAGGCCAAAGTAAAAAGCTAAAATGAGTGTTTTAAATATTTAAGTAAAACAAAATACATTTTATCTTAAGTATGCATCAGTTGTGGCTCGGTTTTGCAAGTACATATGATTCAACTTTACCAGTTGAAAAGAAAAAATGAGCAGAATTTTCTAGCTTCCTATAAAATAATAAAATTCCTATTTAACAGTATTTATTCTACTAACAGATGGCTGTTCAGATGGAATTAAGAGATGAGGAAAGCTAAAAAAGTAAAAGCCTCACTTGTCGATCACTTTAATTCTAGGATATTGATACAATGAGCAAAGCTATTTAAAAGATGGTAAAATGTTTAATCACTTGAAGAAAACAAATGTGTTTCTGTTGAATTTTGTATTTCAAGATCATTCTCATTTACTGTTTGCTTCATATTTTTTGTTGAGCCCTTGATCATTTTACCCAAACCATAATATTTTGTTGTTGTTAGGATGTTATCAAGGAGGATGCTGATGAGGGGCTTCCTTCACCCACAGACCCCTCAATGGTAAATGAGTAGTCATGTGGTGTGGAAATTTTAGCATCTCATTGCTTTTTCAGCAGTAATGAGTCTGCATTAATCGTAACTGCAGTTCACTAACACTGCATCAGTGGCTTTGGTGGGCAAATAGAGTAGTTGAAAACTAATGTAGTTCGTGAATGAATTTAAGAGCTAATATTTCACTTATGTATATTTTTTTTCCCCGTAGATTTCTCCTTACCTTTCTCAGTAGCTGTGGTTGAGCTTTCAGTAAAGGGAGTGTTGTGGTAGCTAGAGTGAAGAATGACAGCTGGTCATTTAGCACTTAGATTTTAGATGTAACTGTTTTTTCTGCTTTAGTCAAATGATCCCTACTTCTGGTGACATAAAGCTATTGCAGTTAACACACTGTAAAGCAACTCTCAATAGAAAGAAAAATAAAACTGCCAGTCGCAAGCTCATTCTTGAGTCAGAATGCTAGCATCTACCTTTTCCATAACTTGTTTTTGGTTTATCCTAAGTATCTACAGAAAGATGTCATCTTTATGGATACCTCTTTGAAGTCTAATTGTGGGAATCAGTGGAAAATCGTGCTCTATTACCAAAACAAAGAAGTTAATATCATTGCTCTTATTTCTCTAATAGCTGCTGCCAGTAGATGCTGACAAGAGGTGTAGTTTGATCTTGGCTATTTTTTCTTCAAGTAAACCATTGCACAAAGGTCTTTCCATTGTTGTGCTGTGGAAAAAAAAAAAGGCAACAACCCCCCCCACATATTCCAAAGCTGTGTTTAACTGCACATAGCTTTCATTGAGCAGCCGCATACGGGTGCTGCAATGGAAAATGTACCCCGAAGTTCTCTCTCCCACATCATTAGCTGCGTCTTGTGAAGGAATGACTTTGGAGTAATTTTTTCTTGTAGTACATTTTTGGAGATGCTGGTGTCTCCCCTGTATTTGATTTGTTATCTCAGTATCCCATTCTCTTTCCAGTCCTTTGCAGCTTGTCAGTGAGGAAAAAGTAACTACTTCCTGAGAAAGTAGGAGAATGTGGCTGAAGTACGTGTGTAAAAGTGAATGTAGAAGGGACACAAGCCTGGAAGAGTGGGATTTAGTCTCAGGGCAAGCTAGTGAATGAGTTCCAAGAGCAGACCTGCACCTGGTTGCTCTTCTACTTGCTGCTCTGAGTGTATATCTTAAGTGCACATAGGCTGCAGTTTTAAAGAGCAGTTTAAAAGTCTCATGTAAGTTGTGTAGTCTGTTGGCTGTAGGTAAGAAAATACAGGATTTACAATATTAAAAAGAAACTTTTTTTGAAATAATTATAATGGAGATTTTTATTAGAAGTTTTTAATTTATACTACAGTCAATCTGTGTAGCACAGCACATCAGATTATACACTTTTCTAAGACTTAGCAATATTTAACCTACACTGTAAATCTAAGCTTTTGCAGTTTTATAAACCTCTTGGGTAGCTGTCAAGAACATTGTTAGTAAGGGTATGGTATTTTATGTGCCTGACAGGATGCCTTATCAGGGTTTCTTCTATCTTAAACCACTTCTTTTGTAGACTTTATTGAAATTTCTGTGACAGGAAGCAGGATCTTACTTGATTAGGACCTTCAGTTATCCACAGGTGATGGGCATAATAATTTTATCCAGCTATTCAGGTAGCTCTTAATTGATGGGTTATTCCTACTATATAAATGATACAGCTTTTATTTATTAAATGGATTGGGGCATGCAAAGTAATGAAATAAACTGAAAAGCTGTACAAAGTAGTTAATGAACACCAAGATGTGTAATTGGTTTGGTGATTGAAAACAAGAGGAGCTTGTAGAATCAAAACTGTCTGTCATTCAAGGCTGGCAAGGAGCCAGAAGTGTTACAATTTTACTTGTGTGTAAAATAGAGAATAATTATTATTTTGAATGTTTAAGTCTTACAGGGCAGAACACCAGTTTTGACAGGAGTATCAATTTTTTTATACAGCTTTCCATTGCTAATCACTGCATGAGCTGATGGAGCTGTGTCAAGGATGTTACATGATCTAGTTAAGGCCCTGTGTTCTTGTCAGTCTGACGTTGGAGTTAACTGAGTCCTGAAATTTCAGATCTTAGTCATTAGTTCTGTAAAATCAGCATAAGTGAAGGTTAGCATAGTGGAAATCAGGAATATTTTGTGAACAATCATCCTGTATCAAGAATTTGACTTACACCACCTTCCGTATTTGGATTCTGTTGCTGATGATAAGAGTTGTCTATCTCAGACTGTAGTTTACTGTTCTTTACTGAATGGAACAAAACATAAATGTCAAGGTTCTGCACCTGGGTCAGGGCAATCCCAAGCTCAACTGCAGGCTGGGAGGAGAATGGATTGAGAGCAGCCCTGAGGAGAGGGATGTGGGGGTGTTGATTGATGAGTAGCTCAACATAAGCCAGCAGCGTGTGCTTGCAGCCCAGAAAGCCAACTGTATGCTGCATCAAAAGCAGCATGGCCAGCAGGTTGGGAAAGGTGATTTTCCCCTTCTATTCCACTCTTATGATATCCCACCTGCAATGCTGTGTTCTGTTTCCCTAGCACAAGAGGGACATGGACTTGCTTGAGCAAGTCCAGAGGAGGGCCTCAAAGATGATCAGAGGACTGGAGCACCTCTCCTATGAAGACAGGCTGTGAGAGCTGGGGTTCTTCTGCCTGGGGAAGAGAAGGCTCAAGACATTAGTCTTCCAATACTTTAAGGGGGCCTACAAGAAACCTGGAGGGGGGCTTTTTACAAGGGCATGTAGTGATAAGACAAGGGGGAATGGCTTTAAACTAAGAATAGGTTTGATTAAATATTTTAGGGTATTGTCTTAAATCACTAACAAAAATAGAATTGACTTAAGATGTTAGCCTTTGCACATCTGTGATGGAGACAAACATGCTTTTCTGCTGACTTTACTATAAAAAATGTTATTTCTGACAAGGACTGCAGAAACTTCTTGAGTGCTCTTCTGGAGAGTTTATCATTGGATTGTAGCATTATCAATATCTGTTCATAGTACTCCCTAATATTAGAAATCAAACTAACATTAGCAGTGGTTATCGGTCATCAACCTAATTGTGTTGCTTTAGTTTGCATTGTTAATTATGACTTGTTAGGATGCAGCTTGTTGCAGTATAATTACTTTGTTTAAATATTTTTTTCATACTGCATTGAATATAAAATACCTTAAGATGTAGTATGTGTGCTTTGAATGAGAACTTAACATGGCCCAAAGCATGTAGCATAGACACACATACAATACTCTTTTAAGAAAGTGGGAGTGCTTCTCAGAAATTTGAGCATGAATGAAAATGTGTGGCATGGGATTTTGTGTAGATTTTCCAGGTGCTTTTATGTAGTGTTTTTGTGCTTTGAACATTTGTTCTTGAAAGAAGTACTTTTTTTCAGTTCTGGGTAGAAAATGGGGGGGCAATCTGTTTGGTTTCTTTTTGGCAGGATTTGACATGGATAAAGTTTTCAGTTATTCGAGGTCCATTGGTGATGTAATGTGACGTTAAAATAGAATGGTTAAAAGCAGGATTTTCCATCAGAGACATAATGTAAAACTTTTATGCAAACAAAATACACTGTGTTGTTTTCCTACAAGTACAAAATGGAGTAGTCTGCTCATAGGAAAATAGTATTTATATAGCATATACTCAGTGTATCATCTGAAGATCTATCTTACATGTTTCATTATGTTATAAAAGTATCCCGTTTGTGCCCTAATGCTGATTTCCTCTGTTTACTTCAAAGTGCCTCACCAGTATTTTCAACCTTTCGATGTCACTTTAAGCTGTTGTTTTCCTTTCATTCTGTTTTGTCCTTTTCTCGAAGCTGTGTAAGTCTGGGTTAAACAGACAGGTACAGCCACTTTCTGTGAATTATCATTCCCTTATTTCACAGTCATTTTGGAAGCTATCATACTGGCGCTTCATGCTGGGCTGTCTGTAAACTAATGCTCATTACTAGCCTTGAGGTTTGTTTTGACAAGCTGCTTTTAGCTTTTGCATGGCAAATATTTTTCAGACTAATGTTCTCTAAGCATCTCTAACAAAACCACTAAGGCTGAAAAATGTGTCAGTTTAAGTACAGTTTTAATTCACTTACATGATGACAATATCCCTAAAGCTATTACATTACTTATTCTCCAGAGAATGCTTTTTATAAAGAATGATTTGGATTAATGTGCATCTATTTCAAACAGTTCACATATTTTAGTGATTTTCTGTATTTTTTTTTAATACACAAAAAGCAAAGTTTCTAAACTAACTCTAAATGCATACAGAAAGAATGACTTGTTCTTCACTGGTAAAAAGTATTTTGATCTGAAGGAGAGCTGTTAACTTACAAATGTTTAAAACTTCTTATTCATTTATTTGTAGATATATGATAGATAAGGTATTTATTGGATTCAGAGAACTAAGGCAATTGCTTGCACGCATTGCTTAGGGATCATTTAGTTTAGTAGTGCCACAGTGTAATTTTGGCTATAATGGTTTCTTTTATTTCAGTTGATAAGCTTCCTTTCACAAAATAATTAAGATTTGAATTAACTTAATAACTTTTCTTTATTGATGTATTATCTAACTCATACCAATAGTAAATAGAATGTCTATGGGGAAGCAAAACTGGTATTCTGAAGAAAAACTTTTTTTTGAGGGAAAATACAAATTTGTATTTAAAAAAGTATGTGATAAATAGCTTCTGAATGATGCTTTGTTCCATCATCTTCGTTTGATGGTTGGCTTATATCTTTAACATGATAAAGATTTCAGTTGTGCTAAAAATCAGACCAGATAAAGACCTACATTTCCTCCTTTATATGCTTAATATGATAACTAGTTAGGTATTGCAGGCACCTAATTAGGGAAACATTGCAGAATCTGAAACTGTCTTGTCTTCAGAAGGAGTACCAAGCCCCTAAGTTAGATGCCTAGGCTGTAGTGGCATTATAATGCTTAATTTTTCTGCAGTAATTTAGGGAGACTGCCTACACAGAAAATGTTTGTCTAGTGTCCAGTTGGCATCAAATAAAAATGTGAATGGTCAAAGGAGCAAAGATGAGTTCCCCAGTTCTGTTTTCAGGCAAGTGTGCAAACTGCTAGGCTTGGAGTCCCCACAACCTCTTGTTATGTTCTAAAATGAAGTTGATTGTTTACCCTTTTTAAGTCTATTACAAGCGCATCTGGCAGAAGACTTAAAAGGAATTACATCTAGTAGCATTTAAACTTTGAAACTCAGAGTAGCTAAGGTGGGGAGCATGCCTACCTCCCCAGATCAGGTATCTCCAATAACAGTTAAGTTAGAAATAACTTTGAGGTTAAATGGTAGTAGATAGTGGGGATTTGGATTTGCTGCCTTGGAAGTAATACTTGAATAAATTCTTCTTAAATGTCGTGATTTAGAAAACTCAAGATATAGTTAATGCCATTCTGGGTGGTAATCTTTGGTTTTCATAAGCAATATTTTTGGATCTGTTTATTTTCTGAGAGATTAAATTAAAAAAAAGAAAAAAAAAAGTATTGTGACTAAACCAGTCTTCATTGGTGATTTCAGAAGTATATACTTAACTCTTGATAGTCAAAATACACTTTTACATCCCAGGGTTTATGCATGTGACTGATGAGTTCTGAAGCTTTAGAAGCTCTTTTGCATCCTCTCAAAATGAGCTTTGTTTGGTGCATGGCCTACAGTGCTGAAACCCAAACTTCATGTTCAGAAAAAAAGGGCGTGCCACCTTCTTTCCAGGAGGAGGGCATACAGATATTTCATAGCTAATAGAAATGGTTCTTATTTTGCTTTTAGGAATTTGGAATCACTAGCATAACTGTTTAGAGCTTTGCACTTTGCTTCTACTTAATGCACAAGTCTCCATCCCGGAAGAATGAGGTGTTTTGAGAACATACTATCTTAGTGTACCGATTACCTACAGATGCATTTGCTTTGCTTTCTCCAAAGTTCCCAAAAGCTGGCAACATTAAGAGGACAACTTCTGTGTTGCAGATCTGGGTTGTGAATAACTTCTCCCTCAGTCTTGCCAAAGTTTGAGATACATGAAGCATCCTTGTGGCATCTTGGAGGGCAGTGGTACTGCTGCCCTGTGTTTCTGTACTGTGATATACAGCTCCTTGGCTGATCTTGCATAAATGGAGCTGAAGGAACCTCTGGAAAATAGATGTTACAAAAATTACCCAATGAATCCAAGTAACTGAGGAATTATGGTTTAGGTCATCTTTGATTCTAAACCAGGAGTTTTTAAGACAGGAAAATCGAAATTGTGTCTGTGTTATTGAAACAATCAAACCAAAAACCAAAATCCAAACTAAACATTAATATCAGGGGGAAACTGAGTAAAAGTGCACTTGAAATTGATTAACCCTTACTTAATATTCCTGATTCTCATTTTTATGCTGCTTTTCTTAAATAATACTGAGTTTACTTTCTCAGATAGGCAGGACCCAGGATGCTGTGTTTTTTTCTTATATAAATACCCATAAATAAATGTTTGCCAGCATATAGATAGTCTGATAGTAATTAAAAATGCCTGTGCATTCCTATTCTCATCCTCTTATTTTAAAATATAGTTGAACACAGCTTGATTTGTGTTAGTGTATATTGTGAAACTGGGTGTGCTGAGTATTTGAGCAAATCTTACGTGCACATTTTCTCACTTCTTACAGGGAGCAGGCACAGGGTCAACCGCAGGAGTATCGCACGTGGCTCTGAGCACAATGAGTGTGGAAGCCGTGTGTGAGAAGCTAAAGCAGATAGATGGTCTGGACCAGAGCATGTTATCCCAGTACTCTGCAACCATTAAAAAGGTATTAGCTGAATTTTGTTGGTGTGTTTAGTACCTAAACATGGAGATAAACATGGAAATATTTAGTTGCCTCTTTTCTTGAAAATACTTATTTAAACACATCAGATGTCAAAACAACATCCTAACTTCTACACATGCTAAGTTTGGAGGACAATTTAATACAAGCATACATTTTTCAGAGCAAACGCTGTCTCTCAAGGAGGAAAACCAGAAATATGAGTGCTGATGAGACTTTATTGTGAGAAAAGAATTAAGAAAAAGGTTTCAAAATTGCCATGTGTCTATAAATAGGGTTGCAGATATGTTCTGTATCCAGGTAGCAACATCTTTTCTTTTTCCCCATGAGAAATTTGCACATCTCTTCTAAATGAGTGTTGAAGATGTTCCATTTATTTCTTACTGCATTTTTCTGCTAGTGCATTTTTCAGAGACATTAACACTGAATCATTTTTGTCTTTATTACTTTTTTCACTGTTCTGTCTGATCCTTTCACAAAGAAAGGAGAGAAAAATGCGAAGGTTGTCATTAGTGAATGTTTTTGCTGAGCTCGCTTTATCCTGGTAGCAATCATATCTTAAAAAATACAGGGAGGCTGTTGATTCAAGGATTAAGACAGGTTTATCATAAGAAAAAGCTTCAGTGATTTTGCTTAAACAAAGAAGTAGGATGTCAGACTGCAGCTCATTAAGTATAGCTGCAAAAAAATCCAGTTGCTTTGGTGACTCTAGAGCACTAAAAGAATGTGTTCATCAGTTATCTCTAATGAGATGCCTCTTATTTATGTTTTTACATTTCTTGCTATGAGATCATGTGAAAAGGAAGAATGAAAATGGCTCAACCTGGTCTTGTTCTGATTAAGAACGTCTGCTGGGATGTGGAAGCAAAACCACTGAGATCTGTCATACTTAGCAGAGCTCCCAACTTGGGTCTTCCATTTTGTGGCTACTGTCCTAAGACATGGTTCCTCTCTTATGTTCTGTCCATCCACTGATGCATAGTATAAAGAGAAATATGTATAATTTTTACTTAATGAAAAGGGTTCTCTATTGAATCTGGTGCTGTTGGAAGTTAAACACTATATAAACATGCCTGACATAAGTGGTGTTTAGGCACTTCCTTGTTGATCTCCGAATGATAATAAAAGTCTAGTCTTCTATCACCAGGTAGCCCTGGTGATGGGAGGATTGTAAGCCTGCATTTATGCAGGGAGTGGACTTGATGGGAGATAGTACTTGATCTTTGATGCCTCAAGCCAGGGGTCAGATGGTGCTTGGGACATAATTGTTTTATTATCTTCTGATACTTAGGTGTCTGCAGTCCATTTGTCTTCTGAGTCTGGGTATATGTAGGCAGATGAATGTGGTTTATTGTCTGTGAAAATTTGTACCACCGATGTGTTATTTCCTTGTGTCTATTTGTGTAATACAATTGTATTGCTTTTCAGGTACACATTTTTTGATAGGTTTAATGTGTTCATGGCATGCAAGTTGTTCTTGTCCATCGGCAATCATTGATAAACATTCTTTTATAAAATGTGTTTGTTATAAAAGATTTGACTAAAGAGTGATGTTGGGGAATTTCAGTAGTAGTGCCCATCAATATATCCATATTTTATTGACTTTTTAGTCTGTTACTGCCACACCATAGTTCTTGTTTCAGTAATTTACATTATTGAGTTTTATTGTTTTAGGCAAATATAAATGGCCGTGTCTTGGCTCAGTGCAACATTGATGAACTGAAAAAAGAAATGAATATGAATTTTGGTGACTGGCACCTGTTCAGGAGCATGGTAAGAATTTCCTTTCAGTAATCAGATCATCGTCAATTAGTCTTTTTCATTATGAATCTTAGCTTTTTCTTTCCTTCCCGCCCCCGTTTCTTTCTCGTTATCATCATCTTGAAGGTGATAAGTATTATCTTAAAACATGCATGCATTTATTATTTTGTTACTTTGTCTTTTTGTCTTGAGCACTTTAATGAAGGACTGGTTGCCTGTGGATTTGTATCTTAATTGCTTGTGAACTCTGCAGTTTTGCTTCCTCTTTCTGTAAGATCTGTTTTTCCTGTATGAGTTCCCTTTTCCCTTCAATTAGCCTATTTTAATGAAATTGTCAGAAGTTGATTCTCTTTGAAGCCTCTGTCCTTCTGTTAAAAGTTAGTCAGGGAATTCAAAGTATGTTAGTATGAGGAAAAGGACAGCCAGGCTGTTAGAGGTGCATGGCACACAATTGCTTAAGCATGATTTTTAGGGAAACTGAAGCTAAGTCAAGCCAATGAGATAAATGTACAATATTCAATTGACACATATTGTATAATGTGAGAATGCTGCATTGCATGCTGTTATTGAAGCAGGTATGTAGATACCCAATTTCCCGCATTTCTCTCCCCTCAGTCTGAGAGTAAATGCAGTGAGGGTTATCATCACAGCAAACTGTATTTTCTCTTAAGTATTTTTAGTATATTGTCAGTTTTCTTTCTGAAAATAACAGTATGTCTCTCAAGTGCTAAATCAGTCTCAAAAACACTGGAAAAAAGAAAAAAGCTATAAACCAGAAGTGTTTAGGTTTACATTTAAATTTGTAATTAATTACTTACTTGGTTTTACAAGAATTCAAGTGTTCTCTTTTAAGGGTCTCGCAGTAATAAAAATAATATATAAATAAAAAAATACGAAATATTAAGATGTGATTTGTAGTAAAGACAAAGAATGCAGTAGATCTGTGAATGGACTTTTTTCTTCACAGTTTTCCGTGGTAACAACCACATATGCAAGTACAATTTTACAGTTGTGAATTCATTTTTCCTGTTTTTTAATACAAATATTCTTTAAGAGTTTTGAGAACTTCTATTTATATAAATTACTGTCTCTTTTTGTGTTAAGATACTTGAAATGAGAAATTCAGAAAACCAGGCTGTTCAGGAAGATCCTCGTGGAACAACTGAGCATATTAGCACTGCAGTTCCTCATAGTGAGCTTACTCGTCGTCCTGGGCATAACACTGAGTTGCCTCACACTGACCTTACAAGTCTTTCTGGTCAAGCTCCCTACACGCTTAACTTCAGCTTTGAAGAACTCAATACAATTGGTCTTGATGAAGCTCCTACGCGACACAGTAACTTAAGTTGGCAGGTATTTAGTGAAGAAATGTATTTTGCTTGCTTACCTGTGTGGTAAAGGGTTTTTTCCATTCTTAGATGTACACAGGTCAAGAAGCAAGTCTGCTGTGACAGTTCAGGTACTTTCAGTTCTCAGTCTTGGCAAAGACATGTTTGCAGAGATGTCAGCTCTAACCACATTGAGTCAATGTCTTTAGCCTTTGCAGTCTGAAAACTATTCATCTGTTCCAGTAATCACTCTTCATGAGAA
This sequence comes from Forpus xanthops, assembly GCA_032466535.1. Lineage (NCBI taxonomy): Eukaryota > Metazoa > Chordata > Aves > Psittaciformes > Psittacidae > Forpus > Forpus xanthops. The sequence continues at coordinate 28,552 of JASSUY010038423.1, read as the reverse complement.
AGAACTTCAAACTTTCATGCTTTTTTCATCTATCTTAGACTGATGTTCTGCAAGATTTCTGCTTAGCATAGTATTCAGACTTGTGTATGGCATATTTTAGCTTTGTGCTAGCTGCATGTTATGCTATCCAAAGGATTATAGATACATTTATTAGGTGTTTTTTTAAAAAACAGACAACTACAACCATGACATCAGTGCCTTGTTCTGTCAGTGCATTATCTGTTCATAGACTCTAGAGCTGGCATCCTTCTCTGATTATAGTTTCTGCTGTTGGTTTATGGTCAGTTTTCTTCTGTATCTTATGAAATCACCAATGTATGTAATTTTCTTTTGTGCTTTTTAAGAAATCCAGACAAATGAGCTGGTATTTAAATACAGATTAGAATTAAGAAACAAAACAAAATGGCAAATCCAAACATTTGACAGCTTTTTAATCTCTGGAACTCTAAATTAGAAATTCTTGAAGGTGCATCAAAATAGGAAAATACTCCAAATTGCTGACTATAGATGATAATTTTAATATTCAGAGGTAGACTTCTATCTCAGATACCCCTGTGGATGTCATGTGCGCTTGTGTGTGTGTGATTACCCTTACTGCCTATTTCCAGCAACATATCAAGGTTTGTTTTTCCAAACCAAAGTGGCATGATTTACATTTATGTCATTTTGTGTCAAAAGCACAGAAAGACATAGAAGACAATACATTTTAAAACACTCTTTAAAATGGAAGTTTAAATAAAGAGTGCTTCTGAAGTCCATATAGTTATCTGAATTTGAATCAAAATAATTAGAAAGGTAGTTTCTCCTTAAGAAAGCATGAGAATTCACCTGCTTGAATTTTTTAAGTTAATACTGATAAAACCTGCTTCTCCGTTGTGGTGGTTTGACCTGGTTGGATGCCAGGTGCCCACCAAAGCTATCACTCCCCTCCTCAGCTAGAGAGGGGAGAGAAGATGTTATAAAAAGCTTGTGAGTCAGGATAAGGACGTAGGGAGATCACTCACCAGTTACTATCACAGGCAACACAGACTCCACTTGGGAAAATTAGTTTAATACCAGTCAAATCACAGTAGTATAATGAGAAATAAAGCCAAATTTTAAAAACCCCTTCCCTTCTTCTTGGGCTTAACTTTACTCCTGAGTTCTCTACCTCCTCCCCTGCGTGGCACTGGGAGACAGGGAATGAAGGTTGTGGTCAGTTCATTACATGTTGTCTCTGTCTCTCGTCTCTCAGCTATTTGCAATGGAATATTGCCAGGATATATTGAAGTACATAGGATAGAGATCTTTTTAAAATGTTTTTGAGAGCTGTTCAGCATTTAGATGAAGTCTTTCTGTCTTTAATAAAAAAATGCTAATTTTGTAAATGTACAAAAATGTGTTAGAAAAGCCCATCTTGACATACAAATTCAGTTGTTATAATTATATACTCAAGAGAGTTAGCCTAAAATGCACTTGATAAAATGCATATTTTGTGGGAATCTTCCTTTATAAGGACCAACAATAAGAATACATTTTAAGTTTAGTGAATGTGTGTGATTGCATTTATGTGATTATAGTAAGCATATTTTAATTATAGCATTCACAATTTCACTTGCATAATCTATTCACAGCAATAAAAAAAAAATCATTTAAGCACATAGTTAATGCATTGAATTATTTAATTTAAAAACATCAGGAGAAAGAAATAGTTCATTTAACTTTTATCTCTCTCCTTTCTTTCTTTTTTTCCAGTCACAAACTCGCAGAACTCCAAGTCTTTCAAGTCTTAACTCTCAAGATTCTAGTATTGAAATATCAAAGCTTACTGACAAGGTACAGGCAGAATATAGAGATGCATATAGAGAGTATATTGCTCAAATGTCCCAGTTAGAAGGAGGTGCTAACTCTACTACAGTAAGTGGTAGATCCTCCCCTCATAGTTCCAGTGCTTTCTATATGGGGCAGAGTACATCAGGGGGTTCCTTGCATTCCAGTACAGAACAGGATAAAGGAAAAGACAGTGAACAGAAACAAGATGATGGAAGAAAGTCCTTCTTGCTGAAGAGGAATGATGTTGATTACAGTACTTCAGGTGTTTCTACTAATGATGCATCGCCGTTGGATCCTATTACTGAAGAAGATGAAAAATCTGACCAGTTTGGTTCCAAGCTTCTCCCAGGAAAGAAGTCTTCGGAAAGAACAAGTATTTTCCAGGCTGCAGATTTAAAGCTCAAAGGAGGTACTCTTCGGTATCAGAAACTTCCAAGTGATGAGGATGAGTCCGGAACTGAGGAATCAGATAATACTCCACTTCTTAAGGAAGATAAGGATAAGACAGATGGCAAAATTGAAAAGCAGCCCAAATCTCCAGAACACGGATCTGAACCTATTAGAACCTTTATCAAAGCAAAGGAGTATTTAACAGATGCCCTTCTGGATAAAAAAGATTCATCTGATTCTGGTGTAAGATCCAATGAAAGTTCTCCAAATCATTCCCTGCATAATGAAGGAGCAGATGATTCGCAGCTTGAAAAGACAAACCTCATTGAGCTTGAAGACGACAGTCTCAGTGGAAAGAGAGGAATTCCACACAGCCTTAGTGGCCTTCAAGATCCAGCTGTGGTTCGCATGTCTATTTGCTCAGAAGATAAAAAAAGCCCTTCTGAAAGCAGCTTGATTGCAAGTAGCCCAGAAGAGAACTGGCCAGCTTGCCAGAAAGCCTTCAATTTAAATAGAACCCCTAGTACAGTAACCTTAAATAATAACAGTGCTCCAAACAATCGAGCTAATCAAAATTTTGAAGAAATGCAAGGTATCAGAGATTCACCTCAAATTATCCTGCACCCTGGCTCAGGTTCCAGTTCAACTGCAGTTCAGAATGAGAACCTGAAGAGTGTTGCTCACAAGCGGAGCCAGCGTTCAAGTTACACCAGGCTTTCAAAAGATTCATCAGAGCTCCATACTGTTACAGCCTCAGAAGGGGCTGGGTTTGGAGAGGAAAGAGAGAGTATCCTGTAAAAAGCAGCCAGGTTAAACCAGAGTATGCCCATGAGTTGTAGCTTGCTATGAATTCTTTGTAAGTGTGTGGTTACATTAAGCTTTGTAGTTTAAGCTTTCAATGTAGTAATGCAAGGTCTAGATTATTTTCAGTTATTTTCTTGGAGAGAAGAAGGAATTTTTACAAGCAGCAAATTACTTCAGGCCTTCCCCACATATAAAAGCAGTACTTCTGTCAGCGTGGAAAACGAGTTCTTTAAGATGCTGTGCAAAGGTTTGCTATGGGGCAGATGTTACAGAAGTATGGTTTAATTATTAAAATTATTATGTGATTTTATTCTCTGTTGGGATATGTATTACTTATCCCTTCTAAACGTTCCAGTTAAGTCTGCATACTTGCAAGTAAAGTTAAAATTTCTTTACTGTTTGATATGAGAGATGCCAGAAGATGAAATACCACAACCTGAGACACCCTTATCAAACTTTGCATTAATTAATGAATTAATATGTGCAACATATTTCATATATGTTGAAATTTGAGTGTTAAGATACCTGTTTGGCTATATGTATGCTTTTACACTCTGTATGTTCAGTAATCACTGTTGGCTTTGTGAACTTTGGGTAGAGTGGTGATAAGGTTTGTAAGGAGCATTGTTGTGCTGTGTCGTTGTAATTGGCAGTTATTTATCGGGTAATGCCTTATCACTGATTTCATGGATCCAGTATTTATTATCGGTACATAATTTTACAGTCACTGGTCTGAATAGATGCAAGCAACTGAGCTGCATTAGAATATTGTAAGGATAAAGTATGAATGATGTCTGAATTTATGGACTGTGTTGCTGTGCATGATCTTTCCTTGATACAGTGTTTATCATTTGGTTAGGGAAATAAAAGTAAGTAGTTTGCCATTTTAAAAGCAACCTATACCTTTGGAATCTTGTCAGAGCTCTGTGCCAGCTTCTTTATTTCTCAAGTACAGTGTTGGAAGATTTTAATGTCATCTAAGAAATGTACCTGAATGTTATTGTAGCAACTACTTGTACAGTCCAGTGAAATCTGCATGGTTTTGAGGAAGAATTGTTCAAACTAGGCTCTGGTAGTACAAAGAAAATAAAAAAATAAATTGGTGTGCTGGTTTTGTGTCCAGATTTTGTATTTATTGCAGTATTTTGTTTCTTCACTTGATAAAAATGTTACATCCATGTTGTTTTGGTTAAAGTGCTTCACAGATTTAATTTAAAAGAATGCATTACACCGATGTTGTTATAAATACAATACCAAATAAGCATCACATATAAAAATACATTTGATAAATGGAATAGTCAAAGCATACATTTCTAATGGAAGTGTTGTGAGCTGCAGAGATGTGGCCATCTCCCGCTAGTCCAAAGCAGGGATCCTGCTGTTTGTGGCAGTTAACATGTGCTGGTGGTTCTGCACAGCTTTGTCTCTGTCCTAGTGCATCTCCAACCAGATGTCTCCAGCTGGGACCATGTGGTTGTGGCCTTTGTTATCCAAATCAAGAGGATGCTTTCCTATGCCAGAATCAGCAGAGAAAATCTGGCTGAATCTGTGCTCTTTTTTCATTCCATGGATATCTCATATTTACAGGCCTGGAGATGTGATCTATGTGTTTTTGGTTTCTGTTAAATTGATGTATTATTTGATTGAATTAAAATGTGCTTATCCGAGTGATACATAAGTACTAGAAACTTATGTGCACATATCTTTACAAATTAGAAAGATTGTTAATTTCACCAAAAAGCCACCCAAAACAAATCAGGTGGCTGTGTAGCTTCATGTTTTCCTGCATCTTTGGGAACAGGGTTTGTGGTTTTTTTTGTTTCTTTTTTAGGTTCTTCCTATTAAGAAAAAGAAAAAAATACATCATGCTGCCTTCTGGAACTTTTGGGGTGTAAAAACTTTTTACAGAAAGATACAAACATTGTTTTAGAAGAGAAAACAAGAAGTGTAACCTTCATAAAGACAAATGCACGGTATTGATGAAAGATACCAATTATTTCAAATCATCTTGTCTGGTCAAGTCCTCAAACAATCCAGATGGATGAATTTTAAATTGGCATGTCATTTTGAGATCTTTTTCCTCCCTGAAGTTTTATCCCGCAAGTCTTCATAAAATACCTACGTTGGAATTAAAGGGCTAGTTGAGTAGGAAGCTTTTCAGTGTTCTATCTTGTATTCATTAATACTGGTGTAATTGCTTATTGACACTAAGAAACAGTAGTTACAAGTGAAATGCCTGAGGTTGTAGAAGGCTTAATGTAATATTCTGTTTGGGTCTGTAGATCCACGCCCCTGTATGGGATGCAGGTATCTAAAATAATTTCGATTCCAAGCAGTGGTTCAGTCCTGCTTCCTTTATCCTCTTTAACTGCATTATATAGTAATGCTTGCTGTAGTTTATATAATCAGATGCATTGACAGGCTTGTTATTCAATGCCTTCCTAGCAAAGTCCCTGGGATCAGCAAAATATGAGTGCTTTGTAGCCAATTCAAGGACAGTATGCTACAAAAGCTGATTGTTAATAGCACAGAAAATGTAACTGACTCTTAGCATCTACTTGCATAAAAATAATAAGACAGAGTGCGTTTTTCTTCTCCACTGAAACATCTTTTTAATTTTTTTGTACAGGTTTTCATAAGAAAACAGAAGTGTAGTACTCTGATACAAAGAGAGAGGAAACGAAAGAGGAGAGAGAAATGGAGTATTTAATACAGCACAGTAGTAAGAAGTGGGGTTTAGTACATAATAGAAATATACTTTAGTTACTGCACAAGTTCAGTGAATTTTTCACGTGTAACATGAAGATAACATTTACAAGAATTAAAAATACACTGTAGTTTCATAGCTGAAACTTGTCTTTTTCTCTGCCACAGTTACTATGGTTACTCACTTGCTTAGTTTGTTGCACAATTCTTAGAGTTAAGAAACCACGAACAATTTCCAGTGTTGAAATATTAAATGTTAGCTCTGTGACTTGTGGGAATCATGGAACCCAAGACTTCCATGGAGAATGGAAATGGATGAAGAATATAAAACAATAAGACAACTGCAGACTTATTTCTGGTACTCACCACTTTCCAGAACTTTTCTAATGATAGTTTATGTATCCACTCTAATTTTGGATGACTGAACACTTCAGGAACTTGAAACCATGACTTTGTTGCCTGAGTCTGAAGAGCACAGTTTGGCTTGTCCTCTTGTTCTGATGCTTGGATATGTTTGCATAGAAGGGTGAAAATAAATCTGCTTTGAAAGGAAAAATTGGATGCAAGTAACATTCCAGAATTTATGTGAGACTCTTGAGGCTGTTTGCCAGCTTTTTCCAGGGTTGCAGTTTATGAGGAAGGAGGGGAGGGAAATTCATATGTCCCACTTGTAAAGCTTGCAACAAAATAATGGTCTAGTAAAATTCCTGGAGACTTTAGGAAAAGGTTTCTAATTTGTCCCTGGCCTGGTCAGTCTGGGGTTTCTGATCACCCTTTGCCCATGCAGTAGAATATACGTGTGCTGTTAATAAGTTTTCAGTCCTTAAGTTTTTGAATACAAAACTTGTTTGTTTGTTCTCCTATTTTTCCATTGTATAATCTCTGGAGAACTTCCCTGGGACACACTTAGCATGGATTTATACACTGTGCTGAAAATACATGGTTTCTCTTGTGGTCTGGGGTTCAGCGGTTCGCTTCTGTCCACAGAATCCTCAAAGCCTGTTTTTTACCTTTGCATCTCTGATGGGAAGCTTTCTGGATCTTAACGGTAAGAATATAGGAAGTTCTTTGTATAACCATGAGACACACGGGTAGAGGATCCCAGTAGCATCTGTTATCCATAGTCCAGCATGTTGCACCCTGTGATCATCTTCATCAGCTTTATCATCTGTGACACGGTTATTTAAGTTTCTAAATACATTACTAAGAAATTGCTAAAGAAAGTAATACTTGGGTATTTGAGGTCTTTTAACTGAAAGCCACAGTTGTAAATAGAAGTGTTAATACCTACTAGTGAATTTTCAGATGTGAGAGAAATACAATGTGCTAATTAGTGTAGGATAAAGCCTGCTGTGAGGATTTTGGTCTTTTCTGTGCCAAATAATAGCTACAATGTGGAAAACTTGGAGCAAAATTTAAATTCCAGTTACGCAGAGAAGGCTGGAAACAGTGCTAACCTTCAGTACTGTTTTCTGTGAGCCTTGTGCATGATATTTTTTAGATCAAAATCTCCGTTAAGGTCTGTTTCATCAGTATATGGGCAGGATGGGGATAATTTTACTTAGACTCTCTATCCATGGGAATACAGGACAGTTTCATAAGCTTGACGTGTTCTCAGAGGTTTCTGTATTTCAACAAAAAGCAGGAAAAAAATAGGGAAGTGGGTGCTCAAAAATCTCAACTGTATAAATAACATTAAATCATGTGTCCTAGAACTAGAATTTTCTAAAAACTAATTAGCACATAGATACGTGTCAGTGTTAGGAAGATTGTTTTAGCTATTTAATGTCTAGGTAACATTTTCATCAGTTACGTTTATCCTTCAAGCCAAGTATGCAATATGCTCTGCCCTTTGGTTAACAAATGAAAGCAGGCTACAGGAGTCAAAATGCAATGTAAAGCTGATGAAAAACTGATAGATTTTTAATATCTTTTTTTTCTGAAACATATTTCTTGTTTAATTTCATTGCTCTTTTGCTTAGGTTGCTTGTGATTGCTTTGTTAAAGTCTTCATATGAAATTCTCTAATAGAGACGTGTTTATTGCCGCTTAGCACAGCTTCTGGCACTATAATGATTCAGTCATTTTTTGTGGTAAAATATAAGACTAAGAGGAGGTTTTCTGTTTTTATTGAGCTTTGAGTCTGTCATCTGTATTTTCATTTGCAGGTCTGACTCCTCTGATGTACACAGTATTTTAGTTGAGTTTTGTTGTAGAAATTTATGACCCATCTTCCAGAAAGACTTGGAGTTCTACAGGTTTTTTCGCAGTACTTCCTTAGCCATAAGTGATTGTAGTTCCTTAATAAGAATGATACTCAGAACAACAAATGTTTGGGCCTTAAAAAGCATGAAGGAAGTGTTCTTTTTTTTCCCCCAAAGCATGTTTTGTTATGACATCAACACTGGATAAACTTCTAGAGGAAATGCTATTGGCCAATTTCTTTCTCTTACGTCACCTTCTTCTGGAGTAAAAGGGATAAAAGCCTTTTTGGAATATTTTAGAAGAATGCTGTCTTTTGGGAGGGAATCAAAGTGAGAGGATGTGAAGTTTTACGTAACAAAAAATTGTATTTAAGAGTGAACGTGTATTTCTTTAAAAGATGGGATTCTAGCAACAGCATACTTTTTCTTTCTGAATTCTTACTGCTGACACTACATAACACCATGTACAGGGTTCTTTCATGTTTCAGGTCTCCTTTCTAATTACTGATATAACACAATCCTTGTTGCTTCTTACAGAAGTAACCTTAATTGCAGAACTGTGTTTGTCAGTAAACCAGACTTCCTTGCATATCATTATTTGAGTGCATGTTTATTGTTTATGGAAGAGAGGAGGAAAGGAATAATTGTGGTACATTATTTGTGTCCAGGATGTCTCATGATAGAAAACAAAAGAACAAAGTTTCAGTGGTTCATATGTGTCCCTTGGACCTAGAAATAAAAACAAAGGCATAAGATATTGACTGTGGGGAACAGTAAAACTAAAATGGAAATTCTGTGATGCCTTACTGCCTTTCCTCAGTAATTAAACTACAGGAAAGCAATCAGCAGAGATTTAACTTTTTTGTTTTGTAATATTTCTCTCCTGAAATAATGTGATGGTTTGTACTTGGCTAAAGGCAATACATATTCTTGATCTTATTTACATATCGTGACACCTTCAGATCTTTCTGAATTTGTTGCAGTACTTTTGAGAAGCAGCAAATTTTACTGGCCTCCTTTTGGACACAAGAAAAATCCTTCACCGCCTCAGCTGTGGTAGAATACAGAATTGTACGTATTTTGTGGGTGAGTAAGTAGTTGAGTCCTGAGCTTTCATCTGTCAGACAAGTTGGACTTTTATTGATCTAAAATATCAATAAAATCTTGGGGGTAGGGGGTGTTGAGGCCCCCTTTATGTTAATTTAAACCATGAAAAATCTTGAAATCTATGCTGAGGATTACTATTAACTGTCATCACTCAGCAGTTTTGTTTTCCACTCTCTTTGCTTTCTGTTTGATTGTAAACCTTGCAGCTTGTTTGTGGTCCTCTCCTTTTGGCAAAAAGTTGAGATTCTAACTTTGGTTGTCTTTGGCATGCCAGTCATGTGGGACTAAGTATATTTGCTTTCCCTTGTTCGTACCAGACACGCTTCTATTCTGTCATACCCTCACACACCATGTTCATCGTGTAGAATACTTGGAACTGTTTCAGTGTAACTGTGACTTATTTCAGCTTTTCCATCATACCCTCAGAACTGCTGTACACTGCAGTTTTTCCCACTTCAGCAATGGCACTGTTCTATTGCACTGGTGGTTCTGCTTGGATGGTGATTTTTGTTTGATGGGGTTTTTTACCCTAGAAGGGTTTTGCAACCTAGGCAGGCTTGAGATTCTACAGTAAATTTTTTCCTCACTCCTCTCCATCTTCCTCATGTCCTGGAAAATTCACAGGATATACATATCCACAGTCCACAAATCTGGTTTTAAAATACATTTTATCAGATACTTTAGTGGCAGACAGTAATAGACACATCTAAAACCTCTCTTTATATCTGTCAATGAAAGAATCTTCAAACTTTATTTAGTGGGAAAAAAAAAACCCTGCTTTGTTTTCTTAAAACTGTTCCTGATAAGTAATTAGGCAGTGTTATAAGATTAGCACAGTTGTCATCTTATCTGCTATGTAAGTAGTTAAAGAATCTAGAAGAACTTAAAGGCTGCACACAGGGAGGGTTAATTTTCCTTATGAACCTCTTAAAGCTGTGCTTGATGCTGCAGGTCTGAATAGCACCACAAATAACATACAGGACATTTTAGCTCTTGCTTTGAAGTAATCTGAAGGCAAATTTTGAATACTTACTTTCAGGAGCATTGACCTAGAATGCCAGCATTTATGAGGTTATACAGTTGTTTAGAGACTTAAGGGCCAACCTTTAGTGTTCAGGTATTCTTACTCTGAAAGATAAAAAGAATTTGTTTTTTTAATTTTATTTTTTTCTCTATAAAAGACAAATGCTCAAACCATAAGCCTGTTTAACCTCAGGACATATTTACACATTTGGAATATAAAGGAGGGTTTAGAGGTTTTGTTGTTCCAGGAGGCCTTCTGGTCTTTAATTTCCAACATCATCTTTTCAGTAGCTCCTTTCAAGGTGTGATGGGGAACCATGAATAATTCCTCTGTTTTCACCATCTGTGCTACCTTCTGCCTCTCTTGTGCCTGATGGCAGAGACTAGCTCAGCTTTATCAGGTCTTTTTATATGCTAATATGAACTGGAGTCTTTAATTTTGTAGTCCATGGCTACAGTGTTCAATTATATCCTTTTTTTTTTTTTTTTTGTCCCATAGTCTTCACATTAACTTTTAGGCTTCTCTGTACAGCAATTTCTGTAAGCACCTGGTAGCTTCTTTGCAATACTGGAACACATAGAATCCACTTTTCTGCATTTACAGTACACACACTTCCAAGCAGAAAGTACAATGGTGATACAGCCTTGAGAAGGCATTTATGCTTAAAATTTAAATTGAGGAAGATAGTCCCACTTCTGTTATTTTCCCACATAGGAAGGGGGATGTTACTTCAGTCTCATCCTTGAAAATACTTGGAGTTTCAGGAAAAAATGTGTATTACTTTTGTTTAGACTAGCTGCCTTTTAGCAAAGACTTGACAGTCTTTGATGGTAGCTCATCTGGGATGCACCACGACTCCTTTACCTAAATGACTGGCTTTTAAAAAACATTGTCAGACCAGTTTGTTCAGGTTTTATAAACTACTTTATGATTCTTATATCATCATCATCATCTAAGGGCCAGTAGACAAAAAAAAAAAGGCATAACTTGTATTTAAATAGCCCCTGGAGTTCAAGGGAGAGTGGGTATGGAAGAAACATCAGAGAAGTTTTTTCTCCCCAAGATTCATTCAGACTGAAAGGTTGAATAAAGTAGTTGGACACTCATCCTCCTGTATGTTGAGCTCCTTTCCTGTCTTTTTGTAATAATACCTGTAAAAACATCTTAAGGCTTTTTTTGTTTTGGGTTTGAGTGTTGTTTGTTCTACTATCAACACCTATTTTGAGGTCTAGCTGTGAGCTGTGTAATCCCATGGCTGAGAAATACCTGGCTGTGATAGTGAAACTCCGCCACTTGATGCAAAAAGATGTCTCCTTTTATGTATTTTCAGTACAAGACCATAACATACCACTTCTCTGAGACATGCTCCGCTTTTTTGGATCAGGCGCCTGTGAAGTTCTATGGCTTCCCCTCTTCCAAAGTGATTCTATTTTAACTAGGGAATGTAAATTTCATGTAGCTTCCCACACCTAGGTCATTCTTCCATGAACAGGATGTTAAGAGGCGGTGTTTCATCTTCACAGGATCAAGTCAGGATCCTGTTAATAACTGAGCAAAGCTAGCTGAAAAGGCTGCTCAATAGGATGATATGATGCATCTGTGGTGCAACCTGCTTAGTCACAGTGCCATCAGTCTTAGTATAAGGACTTGGATACCCTTCCCAGGTCACTGAGAGTAATGCTTTAATACATATTTAAAAATGGAGATAAAAACTACTTACAGGTTACAGTGAAGGGTAATTCTTTCTGAGAACTCTGGAATTCTGTAGTGGAACCAGGACTGAGATGACACAGCACCTGTATCTCAAGCATGAAGTGAGGATGTGGTGCGTACACATGCCACATGAACATTCTTAACTGCCTGGGGATATGTGCAATTACGATATAAATATGTAAATGAACAACTCTTCTAAGAAAGTAAATCACTGCTAAAGGAAAGAGGTTTCAGGAAAAAAAATACTGAAGGTAGTCATTAAATTCTTCCAAATTGATCCTATGTAGCACTGAAATTTATATATTCGGGTATCTTAGAATTACTTGGATTTGAAAATACTCTTAAAAAACATTATCAAGATGCATTCACATTTAGCCATTGTAAGGTTTTCTGTTGAATGCTCTCTGTAGAAAACCAGGCAGAAACAGAAAAATAATTCAAGATCTTTAACTCCACATAACTGTTTGGCTTGTTTAAGAACAGTGCCAAGGAGTCACCCCGGAATGTATTTTTCTCCTCTCCAATTATCTTACAAAATTAAATTATGCAAGGGAATTGTGTAATCCTCAGAAATTATTAGTTATTAAAAAAAAACCCAACCAACTTTTGAAATGAGAATCGGGAGGTTCTGAACACTTAGACCTGTCCAGCATTCCAACAGGTTTTGGTCCAGATAGCATTTTAAGTGTATTTGTTTTTCTTCCAATGACTGGTGTAAGTCAGTACGGTCTAGTTCTGCTTCCTGTTGAAGCTAAGGATCCAGTCAAAACAATCTCTAAACTTTGACCATTTTTCTTGGAGAAAAAGAGAGACACCCATATATGTAGGCGTAGAGGACTACCAGGAGCCATATTTAAGGAAAAGGGGGAGGGTCTGGAGAATTACAAATCATCCTTACCTTGATATCTGCAAGAACTTTATTCACAAAGCTTTTATTATCCATCAGGTGCTTAAACTTCAAGCATGAAAGTCAATATGGAGTTTTCAGGAATGACCCTTACCAGGTTGCTCTAATTTCCTTTGGCTGAGAAACTGGCCTGCAGAAGATGTGTACAGCGGATGGGCTATGTTTGACTTAAGTAAGACTTATATCACTGAAGTTTAACTAAATCATGCAATGAAGTGAAAGCAGGCTGCTTGAAAAAGTAGACTTGGAGTGATTATTAATTATCTCATGTCAAAGTAGGATCACATGGGAGCCTTTGGTCCATTTTTATTTAGTATTTTTATTAGCAAACTTATTGGTGGAATTCAAAAGTATACTTTTGTCTGAACCTGCCTTATCTCAAAGGACAGAATTACTTGATGTATAGGGAACTGTAAATTAACATGATGTCATTCAGTAAAGGTAAGTATAAAGTATTACACTTAACAAAAGTGAAATCAAATACACAAATATAAAATGGAGACCAACCCACTGAAACACTGCAGAAGACCATGGGATTTTAGCATGGCAAGTAAAGCAGTGCTAAGCTAACAAGGTAAGTGATAGACCTGAAGGTAGAGGGAAGAAAAGAAAATCCCTGAGTGGCATATTAATAGGGGTATCATACAATCCAGGAGAGGTGTTCCCTGCTGCTGAAGATGTGCTGTATCCAAACCTGAGCATCTTTAATAAGCAACTGGAGAATGGCAAAAACATTTAGAAACATGACTTAGAGGTATGTAATTGTGAGACAGTTGGATTTGTTGAGTTTAAAAGAAGGAAGACTGAATGCACAACATTTCTTTAGAGGTAAAATATTGTTACAGAAAAATTAGAGGAAGCTCTGTCAGCGGAGCACAAACTAATCAGTTGCTAATTTATGGTGAAAAAAAAAAAATCAACCAATATTCTGAAAATAAAAGGTTTCTAATGAAGTAGTATCACTGTTATGTAGGGAAGTTGTGGAATTTCTTTCACTGGGAGTGCCTGAGAGTAAATAGGTGAAAGAGAAGAATCCTAAGATGACCTGATGCTCTGGTTTGCACTACTTAATTTTACATGAAAAGCCACAGAACTGTGTTTCAAGCATCAGCTGTCACTGCTTTTACCACCATTGGGATGCCCAAAGGAAAACCAGCATGTGCCAAATCACGTGTTTTCCTGGGCAGTTCAATGATGGAGTAGGTCTGGGTGTAAATACCCATGAAAGAGCAAAAGTTGCAAAATTCTCCCTTAGAGGAGCAGAAATTGAAGTCCAAATGCAAAAGGTCATACTTCATAGTGTGAAGTAGAAAGTACCAGGGGACACAGTGCTGGTTGGAGGCAAAGAGGCAGTGGCAAGAAGAACAGGGGAAACCCCAGACTTTGCCAGTTGTATGGGACACAGTGGCTGCCAGCACAGAGGAGCCACCTAGAATATTTTGCATATCAAATTAATAGTTGTTCATGCCTTTAGTGGCCAAGCTTCCAGTCACAAGTGTGTATTTTGCACAGGGACCTCCCACTCAGCCTACCTTCATGCTGGGTTTTTGCTTCCGTGTTACAATTCTATTAACATATTAAAGGAATGCATTTTGGAAGAATCCAAGCAAAGTGGCCTGCTGTTTACTTTTTACCTTCTTAAGGAATTTCGTACTTCAGTGCCCTGTCTCTCCTTTGTCGCAGTATCGTTCAGGCTCTTATTTTGATTGTCTCCTCCCTGTTTACATTACATTGCTCTTTTCATCATGGGTCTGCTAAATGTATATAATCTCTATATTATTATATAGTATACATGGGCAGGCATCCCTGCCCATGGCACGGGGGTTGGAACCAGACGATCTTAAAGTCCTTTCCAACCCTAACTATTCTATGATTCTATTATAGGATGGTAAGAAAAGAGCGAGAATGTGTATTCAACATGCTTGTTTAAATGAAATGCAATCTACAGAAAATCTTGTTACCTGATCTACCCAGCCACAAGAAATGGATTTTTCCTTACACAGAGATATGTGGGTGCCCAGTGCTTATGCTTTCTTCCTAGCTCCTTTTTACTCAGTCAAATAAGCAAAACAAGTGCTGGAACCTACATTAACACTTCTAATGGGGTGAGGACCTTTCTTTGGCCTATTGCAATGGGATCTCTCCTAGTGATACTGATATTTTGTCTTTAAAACAAGATACTTACTAATATTAAAAGCAGTGGCTATTCTAGGAGGGCTTCTAGGCTGTTTAACTCCAAAGTTGTGACTGGCAACTGTTTAAGCCTGTGATGGGTACAGTTTCACACGAAAACTTACCAATGTTAATGCCCGAGAATGTAGGTGCCATTGTTTAGCATTACGAAAGTAAGTATCATAGCATTTTGGACATTTCCTAAGAATTCCTGAGAGAGAGAACTAAATTTCCCATTTTTACAGATGCACAGAAACATGAAAGAGTGAAATGACTTGCAGAGGTCACATACAATGTCTGGGGGAAATTGGGGCTGAGAGCTATGTCTCATAACTCCCAGTTTAACCACAAGATTGTTATTTTCCTCCACACCAGTGAAGCCCTGTTTCATCACCTTCAACAGCTGATAAATTACTTGTTTGAGCTGTTTAAACACTAGCTTAGAATGGAAAGGTAGAAAGCATTTGTAGCATTTAAGTGTTCTCATGGACACCTTAAATCATTCACCGACTTTATAGGCATCAAATAAAATGGATTTCTTTCCTGACTTGTAATTAAGTGCTTAAGAAATATGTAGCAGCTTAAAAATACATTTCAGCAATAGTTCAGAGATTAAGAGAGATTGAACTAGTACCTTTTAAACTTGACATTGGTTAGTTTTCTAACAAGGTGTGCTTTTCTTTCTTCAGGAAACTGAAGAATGTCTATAAACCTGAGCATTTCACTGAGCAGGCTATTTAAAGAGGTGCTTCTATCAGAAGGCCTCTCTGCAAGTGCTCTTTTTTTGAGACCTTTGTTCTGTTATGACTTGCATCAAATTGCCACGCAGATACCTTACATTCACCTTTAGGTGTTACATTTCAATGTGATGGTCTATCAAAGATAAGGACAGATACCCAGTAACTGATTAGGTAAAGTAATAGTTCCAAGTATATCTGCTGAGGCCCTCTGGCATTTGCTTTTGGGTATGCCTGTACTGTAGTCTGCTGGTGTTAGGTCAGCTCATGAAGGTGAGTATGATTGAACCAGCTGTCGCAGTCATCAAGAGCGGTCAGGCTGTGAAGACTTGGATGTCAGTACAGCCTTGTATATTTTCCATGGCTGCTACATTGATGTCTGTACTGGCCAATCTTTGCTGGTGTTGTACCCAAATCAAGAAAATTAAAAACTTGCTTAAGTTCATCTTCACGTACCGCAGTCAAGCTTCCCAGTTGTACCACATATATGTATCCTTTTTCAGTTTAGAAAAATGCTGCATCTTCACATCCACTCCCTCTCTAACCTTTGGATTGGTGCATGGATTAATGCCCCCCCCAAATAACTGGTTTTCCTTTCTGAACCTGAAAACTGTATATCAAAAGAACCTGCTATTATTGCTTTTTACTGAACAACTTTCATTGGCAAATCTGACAGAGAAATTCAGATTACAAAACTCTTGAGTTTAGTGTCAGTCCTCTTTTCCTCTCTGTCATTTACTAAACTCTGCTCATCATGTCTATTATTTTTATATAATAGTTCTTTTTATCTTTTGCTGTATATAGATCTGAAGGGGAAAAAAAACCCACATTTTATTCCTTTATAAACTATTTAAAAAAATAGAACTAATTGTTTATTTACACATTTATTGGTAAACCCCTGAAATAGGATGTGAAGTCATCTATGTTATAAATACATCGGATTTCATCAGAAATAACACTAGTGAATAAACCTGAATATAGGATCTAAAATACAAGTTGTCAAATTTGGCCATTTGACCTATTTTTTCCTTTCCCTGATTTTAAGTGAATGATATGCTTCCTATGATAATGTGTTGGTGTTACAGTATGCTTGGCAGGAATTGAGTTACCGGAACTGATTCATTTATAATTTTCCTAGCAAATAAACCTGCAAAAGGAAGTTGTTAAGAAATACTTTTACAGATACTTCTCTTATTTATTATACTGCAGGCATAAGAATCAAGGACTAAAACCAGTTTGTCCCAGGTTATGTAGTGTGAATAATTTACAGAATGGAAAAAGAAAACACATTCTGATTGAGGTTCAAGGTCAGCTGGAACTAATCATTTATATTTGTAAATACTGTGGGATTACAGTAGGGGTTTTTAGGTCTTGTTTAAAACTCTTTAGTGAGGCTGGGGATAAATCTGTCCGTCCTCTTCCTTAGTTCACAGGACAAGTAAGTTTTCCATGCCTTTCTTCTAATATCTCTGATTTATTTTTCTTTTTCATGCAGAATTTGTGACTATATTTGCTTTCTACATTGTAAAAATACCTTGTTCTGCCTCTTTCTTACCTGGGCAGTTTTTTGCATCATTCATTGTATTTTTCACTTTTGCATTACCTGTGTTTCTTTGCATAGAACCTGCTTTTCTTCCCTTCCCCTGGCAGAACTATGGTGATTCTCTTTCCGGATGGGAAGTTTACATGCTTTTTTTCTGTCCCATGTATCCTTCTTGTCTTGTTCGTCCACTTCATCACATTTCTATTACTTTATGACAGGTTGTTGCCACTTCACATTTTCCAGCAGAACCCCCAATAAATCCTCAAGTACCTGCTTCATTTTCTCACTCTGATGCCTGGCTTCCAAGTTTGTTTTTTTCACTTGAAAAATTTTAGTCATTTTTAGGTTTCATAACTTACAAATCTGCTTTCCTCCAGGCCTCTCATAGCCCAGGTATATGTTTCTGCCTTTGGATACCTCTCCACAAGTGCTTCCTTTCCCCTGGCGAGTCCTGTTTATCACCTTCCTTTTATCTTTTCAGGTAATATTGCTGACCTCAGAGCCCTCTGAAATAGTAATAATAGTAAATAATCAAAGCTGCCAAAAAAACCCAACACACCATTGCATATTGGTCACAATCTGTTTCAGAATTTCAGGTTATGAGAGTTTTTGTCGTGCTGTCAGTAAACTGCTAATTGCTTGTTGGATGTGCTGTGTACATAACATACATAGGTTTTCTGTATATATTTATTACAAAGGTCCAAACTTGTGAACAATTAAGCTTTTTTTTCCTCTCAGCATTGCTGTTTTTCTCAATTAGACTTAGATTGGAAGGATAAAAAGTTACTTAAGTCAGTGCGTGAAGCGAACTCAGTTCACTCAAAGACTTCAATCTCCAAGGACCTCTTAAATTTGTCTTTGACTGGAGAAGCAGATTTACAGTGAAATTTAGCAATCTAACTTTATAGGTACTGTGAAGTTTGAATACATACAGGATGAGGTCCAACCAACACTTCCAGCTTTTTCTGGAAACAATGGGATAACCTGAGCGAAAAGGGAATCAGTAAGGATTGGTAAAGAGCATGTGTCTGCACGTGTAGCAGCTTTGTTGGGTGGAAATTTCTATGGGCAGCAATAGCTTTTTAACAAGAGCTAGACTGAATTTATAGATTTGGCATATAATTTACTCAGCCTTCGAACTCTTACATCCTTTGAAAAGTACTAATGGAACGCTTACTTACTGTTTTTACACCAACTTTGTAACTACGACAGCAAACCCCTAGCAGTGGCATTTCTTCACGTCCTTAAGAGCAGAAATACAGAAGTACAAGTGAGATACTTTTCCAACAAGCTGAGAAATGTAGTTTAACATTTTTTTTTCTGAAATAGCTTTTTCATCACTTTAGTCCTGTATATTAACTAATGTTGGCACTGAATCTGGACTTAAATATCTGCATGTTCATATTTTTGGTCTCTTTTTGCATACTCTTGTTCTGAGAACAGGTCCCTTCTATCCTTAACAAATGGATGATAGTCATCTTCTGTTGTCTTCCACACCTATTGTAGTTAATCTGTATATAATGGTGCCCATGAGTAACATTTTCTCCCATTCCCAGGTAAGTCTCAGTGCCTTTCTGGTGCTGTATGAGTTTGTGTCTTTTCTAGAGCTCATTAATACGTTACAGCTGGGTATGAAGCTACTGGTCTGAACGTGGCAGAAATCTCAGCACCAGAACCTGTGGTGAGCCCATACAAGCTCTCCTGTATTCTCTGCTCTCTGCATTGATTTCCAGTAGACTGTAGAGCTTGTTAGATGAGCATGAGTCTTACAGAAAATGAGACTGAAGGACACTTCCAGAGGCTGTCCAGTACACTGCATTTCCCTAGGGTGTTGGTATCAGGTGTAGCTAAAGGAGCTCAGTTCCGTGGGGCATAAGAAACTTTCTGCTTGAGTGCGGATATCAGTCTGGGCTCTCTGCTCCAGGTGAAAGGAACTTGCCCAAGGCTAAATACGCAACTCAGAGTTCACTCTCACTGTTTTGTTAAGGTAACATACGCAGCATTGATTTTGCCCAGTGTAATATGTAGGAGATACTTAGTCTTTCTTGCATTATTTCTGTCTTCCCCTTTTCTTCCTGCCCTCTCTCTCCTCCTTTGAAGCACTACCATTCTTCTCAGGAAGATAAAAAAGGAAGATGACAGGTATAACTCGGGTAGGGTTATTCAAGTTCTGTACTGACAAGCAGTACAATAAAGTGAATCTACATGCCAAAAATATCTCGGAGAACACAGGATACTGAGAGTATGTGGAGGAACGATCACCTAACACTGGTCTTATACTCCTCCCCAGGTATCAGCTACCGCAGCTGTCAGCGAGAGGATGGCATGAGGTGGGCATCAGTGTGGCAGTACCACTGGTCCTGTGTCTGCTCAAAGGCAAGGTGGTGAGGATCAAAACTGTTCTCTTCTAAATGAAAGAGAAGTTATAGTCCGGTTCTGTTAAAACAACAAAACAAAAAAGGAGCTTTGTGTGAGCTTTGAAGTTCTGCCATCAGCAGTAAAACAAGAGCTGGCTCAAGCTCTTAGTTTTAAGTAGAAATACCTGATCTATTCATAAAACTGTTTGCCACAGACATGGTGTAATTTGTGGGGATATTTACTGGAAACTATAACAACGTACTCTTTTTTGGCAAGTAATTTAGGTAGTTTAATTGTTTCAAGTCTGGGTAGGTCCTGTAACTTCGTATAATACTGTATTATCTATTAATTCATCACATTCTTGTGAGGATAGGCAGCAAGTATAATGGGCCATTTCTAGGCAGTTAGCAGCAGTAAGTCCACTGCAGCACTATCTGCGCTATTCGTTTTTCTCAGTTTGACCCTATTTATTTGCCCCGTGTCCTCTCGTTTTTAATGTTTTTTACAAGGCAAGCAACCAGTCAAAATATGAGTTTCTTTCAGTTACGGTGATTGACTCCAAAAGTAATTGCATTTGTTTGTTTCCTCTCTTGATTTCTTCTTCGATTTCCTTTAGCAAGTGGCTCACACATTCAGTGACTATGGCTGGGCAATATAACCTTTGTTTTATTGAAGTAGTGTTTACACTTGGCTCTTACACTTCAGAATTATGATAACTTAGGTGGCTGTTCTTGAGAGGAGAATGGAAATGGGGGATAAACCAAATTGGACTTCAAGATCCAAGATCTTTGTTTATCTGCAGAATCAGAAAATACCGATCCTTTTGCACAACAGTAGTCTTAAAGAGGACATTTGTGAATACCTTTTTCTGAACAGAATTCAGTACCATCGTTTATGTAATGTATTCAACCTTTTGTCACACAACAGTTGCATTCTCTTATCCCTCTTCTTTACAGCTTACAGTAAAAGCTGTGTAAATTGTTTCTTGTTCTGCAAGTAAGCAAGGAAAGCTGTAAACAGGAGGAGGTGCTTACAAAGATTATAATCCTCATTAGTAAATTATTATATATCTTTTCCTCATCGCAGGAATTGATCCAGACTGTTGTACAGCAGAATCCTTAACACATACCAGATTGTTTAGAGAGCATGTTTTACTTTCCAGAGTCAAATACAAACTAGTGCTTCTCCCCGAACTGTGCAAGCGAGGTATTTATTATTTTAACACAACTTTTTATTCAGGTTTTTACAAACCACTTTACACTCCATGTGTTCAAGGCCAGGTTGGACGGAGCTTTGAGCAAGCTGGTCCTAGTGTAAGGTGTCCCTGCCCATGGCAGGGGTTTGGAGCTGCATGATCCTTAATGCCCCTTCCAGCACCGATGCGACCCTATGATACCTCTTCGGAGTGGCATTCCCAGCTAGCTGAGCTGAATTAGCTAAAACAGCGTTTCCCCGGCGCAGCTGTAAAACGATTTCCAGCCCACCCGGGGAAGACCCGTGCGGATGCTGACCCCTAAAACACCGACATCGGGGCCGGTTCCCGTTTCAAAGCCGCGTCTCTGCCGAGCGCGCCGGGCTCCAGCGCGGTGCCTGTTCCGCGCGGGGTCGGCAGGGGGCAGTGCCCCTCCACGCGCCCGCGCGCTGCCGGCCGGGACAGGGACCCGCAGTACTGCTGCGCTCTGTGCGGGCAGCGGCGTGGACCCCGCAAGTGCCCTATGGACGGCTTCGGTGCGGGGAATACGGTGCGGATTTCCCAGGGGAGAGGAACAAACCGCAGCCGCCTCGTGGTTGTTGCGTTCTCCTTACGCAGTGGTGGAGTGGAGGGTCTCCTGCCATCCAGGTATGTGAGACGGGCTCGCACGTACGGTGACACTGCCTGGGCTGCTGGAATATCCATCACCAGTGCATTGCATACTCTACAACACAAAGGTGTTCCCTGAAAATCCAAATGAGGCACTTCAGTGTACCTTCGTGGCTGGGATGAGATTAGGAGCTGGTCCATGTGCTGTTAACAGCAATACACAAGCAATGCCCAGTGTGGAACCCCCCAGAAGGTCTAGACACTATTCTAGAATCATAGAATATCAGGTTGTAAGGGACCAAGGATCATCTAATCCAACATTCTGTGACAAAGCATGCCCTAGACTACATGAACCAGCTGAAACTTGAAAGTGCTCAGTGCTGGGGCATCCACCACTTCCCTTAGGAGATCTTCTGCCTCTTTTTGGATCCTTTTTCCCAGTGGGCAAGTGTCTATAGGTGCATTTTCAACTAACACATGTCCTGCTCAGGAGGATTTTTCCATGCTTAAATATGATCATTGCCAAAACTATTTTGCTGCCACGTAGCTGAGGATGAGTGCTCTGATCTGTTGTTCAGCCTGTCAGTTGACAGGACTGGAGGGAGAACTGTGTCCAGAGACAGGGTAAACAACCCAGGGGAAGTGGTGGAAATCTCTGAGTTTTCTAATGCGTCCTGGAGAGACAATGCTATAGAATAAAGATCTTACATCTTCAAGGACACTTCCAGAATGAATGTCAAGGCTTTCAGCACTCAGCTTTGACCTTGCTGTTTATCCTTGAACGCCAAAACCTCAAGAAAACCAAAGAGTGAACCTCTACGCAAAGCACCCAGCTCAAGCCCCTAGTTGTGACTGCAGGAATGCGTTGTCGAGCCAATGCGTTAGTTAGTTCTGAAAGAGGAAAAAAATGTTTTTTTTCTTTTCTTAATTTACATTTTTTAAAACATGTTTGTTTGTTTTCCTGCTCAGCTCCCCACGCCTTGTAAATTGTGAATTTCTCTTCTGGCTACGCATGGTAAGGAAATTGGTTTCATTCTACGAGCTTGTTAAACATCCTGTAGCTTAAAAATATCAAAGCTTGAATGCCTTAGTTTCTGAAGGGGTTGATCTTAAAACAATTGTAATGATCTGACTGTTGTAGTTCTTAAATTTTGTAAACTGAACAGTGGGTTTAAAGTGACATTTGCTGTGACCTCGCCGTAAAATGAACAAGGTGAAAAATTAAGTTTTGAGGAAGAAACTGGGTGGCGATTACATTAGATCATTACTGGTTCAGAAGGATGAAGGTCTTGATACTGTGATTAAAGCCCCAAATCTGCTGCTGTTCAGAGTTAGCTAGGGAAAGTGTACACAGAAAAGAGCCTGTTGGTGACTGAGGCATGCTGATTTGCAGCAATGAAATACTTTACTACTGCGCTGTCAGGGTTAAACGTTCACTGCGCAAAGTTAGGACAAACCTGCGCTCCGGGTGTTGAGACAGTAGCGAGGTTTGGCCACCGGAGGCACAGCCAGCGTGTGCTGCAAGGGGAGATCTCCATCTCGGCTGGGTTAGGAGGGCATGGGGAAAAGCAGGAGATCAGCTCTGTCCTCTGTGTCCCGTCACCCCCCCGCGCTCCGTGTCTTAGCTTGTGCTAACCCGTCTTGTCTCCTGATTGCACTGATCCTCTGAGGGCCCGCTTCTGCTTGGGCAGGGCAGCTCCTGCATTAAGAGATCAGAGCTGGCTTTCTCCCAGCCTACGTGGATGGATTTAGTGTCAAGGGCAAGGAAAGGCAGCCACTGCTGCCCCTTGGTGAAAGTGTTTACCGGCCCCAGGTGAGGCTCCTGCCTTTTGCTGTGTCCCCAGAAACCCACAACACACTCCCTCAGGCCCAAAGCATGGTGCCTGTCTGTCAGAGAGCTGCCCTTGCCCTCGAAGCATCAGTGCAGTTTCCTTCATTCCTATTGCAAGTGATTCTCTTCAGAACACATGGTAGGACTCGAAACTTCCCATTTCAGGCTAGTTTATGAGTAAGCTCAAATTAGAATGTCATCTGATAAGGCACAGTTCCTGCATCCACTGTCTTATGACAACTGAGCAGTGATAGTGGAGTCAAGACAGTACATACAGTAAAGCATCTCTTTAATGAGCAAGGGATAATGCTTCAGAGAGCAAAAGCAAAAAAAGTAATACTGGCTTTCAGGAATTCAGACTCCCATTTCAAACTTAATTTAATTCTTATGGAGAGTCTGTCCCTTCAGGAGCAGCCAAAGTTTAATCAGTAACACAACAGCGATTTAGCTCAATTCTCAGTATCTTAGTCATACAGAGAAGCTGCTGCAACTGATTAGAAACCCTATTTCATTGAAATATTGCATGGAAGCATGAACATTCCAGTGTGGAAATGAAAGTCACTTCATCATTCCAGATAACATGTTAACGCATCACCAACTCTCTCATTCAAAGCCTTTTTAGAGAAATGTAATACTTGGGGGACTAACAGCCACCCACAACCCTTAATTCCCAGTGATTACTCTAAACACAAATTAACAGATCTGGGCCATTACTACTGAGAGCTGAATCATCCATAGGGGTGGGAGAGAGGCAATACTCCCAGGAAAATGTTTCAGGATTAACTGCTTTTGTATGTTCCCGAATACTTTGTCAATAGCATCGCCTGTGTAATAAATTCCTTTTCTAGTTTCCTTCACACACTCTACAGGCAGCTCACTTAGAAGTTTGGAATATACACTCAAATGACTTTCCAAGTTACAAGGATTATTATTCACTTCAGGTAATTTTATTCTTTATATTCTCTACATATTTGAATTTTTACTCAGTAAAGTCATAACAGAATGTATAAGTATTTAAAAAAAAAATAATCAAAACCACAACACAAATCAAAGCAAGCAAGCAGTTGGTCCCCAAAGAATAAAGCAAGCAATCAGTTCAATAAACACACTTGGATTTATTTTGTATAAAAAGGGTTAAGTTTACAACTAAACTTTTATAAAAAGTTTAGCATGATTAAGTACATCATTACACTTTTTGCAGAAATGTGTATTTCTGCCACTATACAAGAAAACTCTAATTAAAGAGTTCACAAGGTTTCACTCATATATATATATTTATATATAAATATATACACAGCATTCAGTCCTAGGATGGTGTCAAAAAGGTAATTTCTGACCACGGACTTCCCTAAAAAACTGAACGCTGGATCCTTCTGGTACTCACGCTCCACCTTTGGAAAAAAAAGGCAAAGTCTGCTTTAAAATGGGCAACTCCTTGTGAGATTTTTGTTTCGCTCCCCACGCTGGGAATAGTATATAAAGGAAGCCTTCCAACTAGGGAAAGGGTATTTAAGAGTCTCTTCATAAATAACTAGGTTCAGTCCAAGTTGAAGAATGGGGTGGGGATAAAGATCAATCTTGATTACTTTTTCTTCTTCTTCTCCATTAACTTTAAAATGGTCCTTTTAGTTGAATGTGGATTTTCCCCTCCAGATACAGCTGAAAAATTCAGCACTTCAAAAAAAAAAAAAATCCTGTCGACATTTTCTTGTGCAAAAAAAAAAAAAAAAATCTCATCAGTGGAACACCTGCAAGAGATTGAAAAGAAGCATATTTAGGAGCATGCTAACAGGGCAGAGATCCGGACAGACTGGCGCCAGGGAGGAAGCCACAGTTTGAACATTTAACCAAACACTCAGAGATTGGGCAAACGCTGGCGTCCAGATGCAACACATACACACTCACACACTCGCTCTCAAGAGCGCAAGCTGAACATTAAAATAACATACACTCGAGGGGAAAAGAGTAGAAAGAGGATTCTCAGCCCAATCTTTATTTAGATCTCTGTAACTGCAATGCTCGGAGGCGCCAGTCTGCCTCTTACAGCAATTATTTGATTAAAAGCAGTCACTCATTTAACTGATAGCACAGACAATCCCACATCATAGAATTTTAAGGAAATGTGCCAAGATTCCCAACTTAATCAGGCACTTTGGCCCAGAAAACCAAGACTTTCAGAAAAGACAACGAGAGTATTTGCATTAAGCAGTGAGCAGTACCCGAGCAGCCTGTGCTGGCTCGACATTAGCAACGAAATACACTTCGGACTACGAGGCTGTTATTCGGGTATTTTTTACCGGTTATAACGGCATCTACTAATCAACTTTTAGGACCGATTTTTGGCAGTAACCATCACGCCCCCCGCTACCCACGACGGCACTTTTTGCCTGAAGTTTAGAAACGAGATGCGCTGCACTCACCGTTTTGATTCAGCCACAAAGTGCTTTGCTGTCGCTCGACATGAGCTCTGAGGGGAACTCAGATGCCTACGAGAAGAAAACGGCAGAGATTGAAGTCACGGGAGGCAAGGTGTCCGCGCACTCGGGGAAGCGGGAAAACAGGGTCCCGGCGCATTAAGGGTTTCACTCACGGCAAGCCGGGCTGGGGACCCAGGGGAGGGCAGAGGGGACCGCCATGTCACTGCGCTGGCCCGCAGCGACCAACACCCGGCGCCGCAAACGCCGTCAGCTCCAACCTCTGCCAGGGGGAGCCAGGGGCTAAGTGGAGAGCGCTTACCTGGAGCGAGAGGATGCTGATGTCTGTGTTTAGGGTGGTCAGAGGAGTTCTGGAGGAAGGGTTTTGCCCAGGTCTCTGGTGGTGCAGGCTGACGATGCTGGGGTGCGAGTCCAGGGCGATCTGCAGGTCCAGGATGTAGTCGATAACGTGCTGCAGGATTTCCATCTTGCTCACTTTCTTGTTCTGCGGGATGCTCGGCACCAGCTCCTTCAGCTTGGAGTAGCAGTCGTTCATGTTGTACAGCAGGCTCATGGGGTCATCTACGGGAGTCTTGCTCCGTGAGATGCCCAGGTTGTGCTCCGAGAGGCTGCTTTTCCTGACGGACCGCACCGGGCTGAAGGCTTTCATGCTGGAAGGCGGACGGAGGGAGAGGAAAGCAGCTCGGTTCCGGCGGGGTGGAGAAAACGGCTCCGGTGGGCAGCTGACGGAGACAGCCGACTGGATAGACAGCTCTGCGAGCAGCCTGAGGGGTGCTGTCCCTGCCGCCGCCCCCGCACGCTGCCGAACCTAGCTCCGAGGTACAGCGCTGCGCGGCCTCCTCTTATAGTGCCGCCGCCGCCGAGCCCAGCCCGCGCTCGCTGCCATTGGCGGCCGGCGGCACGTCCATCACTCCGGGGCGCCCTCACTGGTGGGGCGGCAGCGCGGGGGTGCGCGGGCCTTCCGCCCGGTGAGCCAATCCCGGCGGGGAGCGTGGCCGCCCCGCACAGCTGAGGGAGTAAATAGTGAGCGGCCCGCTGGCGCGCGGCCCGGTGCGGAGCCCCGGGTCCTGGAGTCTCCCGTTACCTTCCCGTTACATTCCCTGCCTCCTAAGGGCACAAGCGGGGAGGCCCCGGGCGGGGGGCACCCGGCACCGCCGGAGCGAGTTAGCTGTGAAGCGGAGTTTGTACTTGTCACGAGTGACCGGCTTGCGAGCATCGCGAGTACAGAGCTATACCGCTCCGAGTGCAGCCCTGGCTGCGGAGAGCGCGGGCACCGAGAGCCCCGGCAGAGCCGCACCGCTGCCGGCCCCCGCCGCGGGAAGGTGGGCGCCGTTAACAGATGCTCATTAAGTACACGTGCACGTAGGGAGTGCATTTACAGCATCGCCCTTGCGAGGCGACTCGTCCGCATCCCGTAGGTGCGGTGACACGGCGCTGTCACTAGAGATGCGACAGTTGTTTCTGGTGACAAATGCGAATACTTGCGTATTACGCGCTGTACTTTTTGCGGCTCTTGGTTGCAGCCAATGAAGCATCTCCCAGAAACATTCCAGAGGAAAAAGTCGGGGAGGGGAAGAGCAGGGAGATGCGTGTGTTTAGCTGGAGAAGAAACTTCGATTATTATTACTTTTTGGGTTTAGACCCATTATATAGATCTATATTCAGTTACACTAATGCCTGTGTAACGTACCGACACACCTTCCGTTCTTCTTCTCGCACGCTGCCCACAGTGTGGACATACATGTGCGATTAATACAAATGAAATTCTACACAAAACGCAGTTCTGCGGTAGCTACCCGGATGTTTAAGGGACACTGGTGTTCGCTGTACGCAAGCACTTAGTGACAGCACACATCCAGGCTGTCCGTGAGGAGACTGTTGTCAGTCATAACCGCTCACAGGACACAGGCGCGGGGCTGATGCGCGCTGCGGCAGCGGGAGGACACACACGATTACCTGGGGACAGAGCTGCGGGCGGTTTTGCCCATTTCCGCTGCGTTCCTGGGGTGCCTGATACCCCGCGGGACACCGTGGCCACTGTCACACCGGGGGGCTGACCTCGGGGCCGGGCTGCGGAATTCCCGCGTCCTGGAGCGCCGGAGCTGAGTCCCGACATCAGCCTGCGGGAGAGCAAATACACTGCCCCCCAGGTGCGGTTACAGACAGTAAATAGTAACGATAAGACCCATCCCGTCAATTAACGACTCGGTTAAAGTCACCACTTTAGAGCGACTTCAGTCCTTTCCACCACTGAAGTCTCCATGTTTATCGTATCTGGTACTTGTCTGCGGCCACAGATTTTAGCCCTTTGCCGTGCTCGTGTTTCCGTATGCTGAATGCACCCCTGGAAGAATTTTTGACACTGTTTTTGGTGTAATAATAGCCATCATAAACAGGTATGTCACTGCTCCTACGGTTACTGCCTGTCGCTCGGACAGCGCTGCCGGCTCCGCACAGGAGCCCTTCGCAAATCCGGTTTTCCCTACTACAGCTTCTCACGCCGCTTAAGCCACCGCGAAGTTATGCGAGGGGAGGTAAACCACGCCGGTATGGGGGGGGGCTTCTCCTTACACCCCCCATCCCCGTGCGGCGCGGGCAGCTTCGGCCGCGATCCGAGCGATCCCTCTCCCTCACGAGGGGTCAGGCAGCGCTGGCAGTCCCGCTGCGGTGGAGGCTCCACGGAACCACCGCTGGAGCGCCCGGGGGCTCTTCCCCAAGGCGCAGCCCCCCGTGCGGCAGCGGGTGCCCCGGCGATCCGGGTCGGCCTGGGCGCTCAGCCGGCATTTGTACAGCCGGTTCCCGGCCCGCACCGCCGCTGCAAACATCTGGCCAGAAGACCCGCCGCTCGCCGTGCACAAAGCGCCGCTTTCTCCTCCGCTCTCCCCTTAACCCCTCTTGAAAGCACAAACGCGGGGCTCCCCTCCCGGGGCTGGGGGGGTGCGGACAAGCCCCGCCGTGGGGGGCCCCCGGCGCCAGCCCGCGGCGGCGATGGGGTGCGCGGTGCCGGG
>JASSUY010038422.1:17441-34484 GCA_032466535.1 Forpus xanthops | reverse complement strand
CTTAGAATTGGCCTTTTTTATTTTTTTTTAATTTATTTTAATGAATAGATTTGGGTGTTTTTTTTTTTTTTGATATTTAGATAAATTGGAAGGTGCAGAGGTAAGGCATATTTCACAATCCCTGAAATGAGTAAGCTTCTAAACTAATTGTCCTCAATTTTACAAGAAGCAGCAGTAGCATGCTTTATGCATGCTTATTTCTTAAGTATATATGAGTGTGCAAGACTAAGCTAGACTGAACATTACAGAAGACAATTTGCACCAAAAGTCTTAAAATTGGAGCCCTCAGGAATGGTTTGGGAACATAATCAGGGGTCCACTGAATAATGTTGTTATTTGTAGTGTCAAATCAAGAGCATATGTAACAGTGAAACGATTCCTTGAGAACTGTCATATCTAATCTTTCTTTGTTTTGCTGCATTACTGAGTAATTGATATACAAATAAATGAAATGTAGTACCCCCTTGAAAAGGTCTTCCACTTACTATTTCAGTAATATTTAATACTTATAAGAGCCTTTTTCTTCCTCAAAATGTGTTAAAGATGTGAACTTACTTAATCCATCCATGTTAATTTAATTCACCCAACACTTCACTGAGACTAATAGTTATATACTACTATTTATGTCTGAGAGGGAGAAGAGGGTGAGTGACAGGTTGCTTTGTTAACTTTTTTTGGTGGACAGGAAAAAGGGGCACAGTTGGATCCCATTTTAGAACTAAGAATTTAGTGATTTTCAGTCCTCTGTGTAGACAACTGCATTGTGCTGCTCTGACTTGAACTAAGTATGCCCTGACTTAGCAGATGGAGGTATTGTAAATGTAATCAAGATGCCCAGATTTGCGTATCTCCAGTAGGCACACTGGTACTTTGTTAGATGTTACATGAAGCTTCCTGAAAATTCTTTGGTGTTGTCCAAACGGATCTCAGTGTCACGGATCCATTACCTACTGGTTACTCCAGGACACTGTATAATCTCCATAAGCTTAAATTGAAACGTTATAAGATATTGAGCTTTCTTTTCTTTTACTGTATTGAACTGAAATGTGCTTTGAGATATTTGCAAATAGTGCATTATAAGGACAAGGTAACATTTTCTTGTTTAGTTCTTCTTAGAACTTTTTCTTTACCGATATTAAGGAAGCTTTTTCAGGATGGAACACAGAGAATTTATTGTGTAACACCTGTTAACAAAAGAGGGACTTGATTAATTTTCCACTTAGGATGCTGCGAATGTTCCCCTTTGTTGTCATTTTCTCAGGGTTATTACTCATTACCCTTATTCATTCTGCTTTGATAGTGGTAAATAGCTTTTAATTCCCCTACCCCCAAACTTTCTTAAAGTTTCCTTTGACAGCTTGTTGTAATTATGCCCCTCATTGAACACACCGTCATTGTTCTCTGTTGCCCCGAACAAGATTATTTAAGGCTCATTTTGAATTTACTCTGTGCATGTATTTTAAACATATTTCCCTGAAAAATAGAAAAATAGCAGTATAGGGCAGTGTGAGACAGTGGTAAATGTGACACTCATCACAGCTTGTATGTAGTTGGAGGTATTTCACTGAATGTGAGCAATGTCCTTGTCATTATACTACAACACAAAAAAAAGGGGGGGGATAGAGGGGAAATGAATGCCAAAAGGATACAGGAAGAAACTATCCAAGCTTGCTGTAAACCCTGTTTTTGAGTAATTGTTACATGCAGTTTACTGTTGAACTGTCACTGTCCTCAGATTTCATAAAATATGAGCTAATTTTTTTGTTGCTGTTGTTTTGCTGTATCTGTAATCTTCTTTTGGAAGGTATCCGATAGTATTATGAATGTTATTCATAATGTTATAATATTGCAATACAACATTATTACATTCTTGTTTTCTCCACTTAGCTCCCCAGACATAACTTACTTGCCAAAATTAACAAGTTCTTGGGAGTGTCAGGATTCTTGCTTTGCTGCCACAGGCCTTATTGTTACTGAGACACCCCAGTGCCGAGGCATTTAACAAATAGCTCAAACCATTCCTGAGAGGCAAGGAAAGAGGGCACTGCTTCTTTATTTTATGTCTTCTCTCCTTTCTGTTACAAAAGGGTACTGCTTGGTAAGGTTCTGTTCCTAACTGCTAAAGTTGTTAATTCTCCAACAGACCAGGAAGCAGAGGTAGTTCCAATAAAACATACCTTTCCCCTTAAATGAACTTGAACTCACTGGAATAACTGCAATACACTGGGGCTCCCATCCACAAAAAACAAACCAACAAACCAAAATAAAACAAAAACAAAACAAAACAAACAAACGAAAACTAACAAAAAAACACACACACAAAAAAAAAAAAAAACAAAAAAAAACAAAACACAAAAACCAAAAAATCCCCCAAACCCAAACTGATACGACAGTTATGTTTTTAGTTATTGCTAGCTTAGTTAAGCTAACAGTTACTTGTTGCTTTTTTCAATATATGTTAGTGATCACATTTGGAATCATATATAATAATAAATACAGACTCAGAAAATGTACTTGAATAATATATTTACTCCTGATACTTTTTTGCTTCATCCAACCTACAGAGGGTCAACAATTGTGTGAAGAAGTATGTTGGAAGAAATCATTCTTGTGAATTGAGAAGTTCCTTGAAAAAAGGAGGCTGAATAAGTCTTGACAAATGAAACTGAGAGTCCTCTGGTGGTCCAAACTTAACCACAGTTTGTATTTGCTAGCTAGTCTCAGGGTCCATGATATATTGCACTTACTGCTCACCGAATGTAGACGCATCAGTTGCTTACATGGGATTTCTGGGTGTCTGCAGCAGAGGCTGCCAGAGCACCAACAACCCCCCTGAAGCAGCAAGGGAATAGCTTGAACTACACATGGTGAAATACCACTCTAGCTAGAAGATTTGGCAGATTTGTGTTTGCTCCAGAACCACCGTTTCTGTGGAAGGCTACTTATGAATCGTATAGCTACACACATTGTTTGTGTTGAGATGTGTAACTTCCAGATGTACATAGTCTGTGATTTAAAGTAGGGTCTATGTGAATAATTTCAACTCTTGTGCATGTACACAGATTTCTGCAGGATGTTTCCAAGTATTTTGAACAAAAAGGACACAGCCAGTGAATATTTCAAAGATATCATTTGTATGTGTGTTTCTTCTTGCTTCCTACAGTCTGAGTTCCCTTAATTGGGAGCAATCACAGTCTGAGAAAGAAAATGAGAAGTAGTGCAAATAATACAGACTCCTTTATTGTAATAGTGTGTGTATGCCAAATGTAAATGTGCACACAAATGCCGCTGAAACTGAGATAGATCCAAACCCATCTCATGCTTAGCCTAGCAAACACTTCCTCATTTCCCAAGAGAACATGAAATCCCTCACTGAATATGAGAGATTGTACCTTAAAAATTATTTCAAATTATTATATTTATAAGCTGTTTATGAGGCTCATTATTACGTACCGGAGCACATAAATAAAATTAGCCTCACAAGAGGCGTTTATCCAAGGACACACAGGATGTCTAGAGCAGAGCCAGGAACTAGAAGATATCTTCCAAGTTTGGTCCAGTATCTTAACCACGATGCTATTTTTGCTTGCTTGAGTCCCACTGTACTCCATTAATGACCAGAAATCTTCCAGCAGAGAACTATTCTCTGTCTTTCCCAACAAGATCACTTGTGGCTTGTGTGTTCCTCCCCATTATATTAAGACATCTCAACAAGAATACGTGCCTGTGTCATCAGTCAAGATCACCACTTCTAAATGACTGTAGCAAATACCAAAAGAAAACAAAAAGGCATATGTAAAGTAAGATATTACGGATCTTTTAAACAGAAGTATCTCATGTTTCTGCTATAAAGAAATAGATTATTCAGAGAAATCCATTATCCAATTTAATGTGGAGGGGATAATCGGATTTTAATCCTTTGGAGTCTATTTTAGCTCCCTATTTCATAAAATTATTGCTTCATTCTTTGATAATTTTACAATTCAGTATCATTAATTTTGTATATAGAAAAGGATTGATGGAACTGCTTATTGATAAGGTTTCCCATCCTTTCCCGTTAAAAAATCTTTCTTTTCAGTTGCTGTAAGAGTAGCATTAAGTTTATTAAGCAGGAGGATTGATATTCAGCATGGGGTTCTGAGGCTTGGAGCAGTACTCACCTGCCAAGTCTCAGCAGTTCTTTCTGCTGCCAGGATATCCATGGGGCTCACTGCTGCAATTCAGTGGGCTGACCCCATAGGAGGGTCACAGGAAGATCTTTTTGCTACTGATCACTCTGTCAGCTTTGTAGCTGAGGCCTATTTGAGAAGGAGCTGCAGGCTTTAATGTTGTGGAGGAGCCATGGCAGGGATATCTTACCTGAAGCCTCCAGTTTACATACAAGTTGGGACCAACAAGCCTATGTCTTCTAATGGAAGCCTGGGGTTTGAGCAGGACTATGTTATATGATGCACAGTATTCTGAAAACGTAAGCCCTTTCTTAAAACATGCACCAAACCCCACTGCTGACTTCTCAGTTAATTTTATACGTGCCCTAGTTGCCTACCTGTTACAGATGAACATAGTTTTCTGTGTCCTCAGGTGTTAGGGAGATAAATTTACATGTGTTATAAAGCATGCTGTCATTGTAGTGAAAAAAAAAACTGCTTGAAATTCTATGCAAACATTAATAATTCTGTCTTCAGAGCAGAGTTGGAATGCTGTACGGTAAATATAGTATGGCATTAAAAAATGATGAGAAAATAAAATAGGATATATTTTGTCATTCGGTTAGCAACGACCATACAACATTGAGAACAAGGCAAGGAGCCCTCACATTAGGATTAGATGTAATTCTGCAGATTTTATTCTAATGATGATCCTCAAGGGAGTGTTTAAGGTGTCTGAATAATAATAATAATCAGTCTGAATTCTGTTACTCCAGAAATTTTGGCTGTTTACTTTGCAATGTGTCTTTTAATATATTTTCTGTTGTGTTATATAAAGCAGCTAAGGTAGAAATTTGCAAGCTCTGTCAGGCTAATGTAGAAATCCTAGGTTCATATTCCAGAAATCCCAGGCTTGGTATGACACCTCTTCCCTCTCTAAAAGGCACTGATATTCATGCTGGCAGATGTGCAGCAACCGCCAGTAATAAGGAGGCCAGCACCTGGGACTGAGCGCTGAAGGTATGTGGAGCCATATATGATCAGGGCCGTAGGCGTTCCGGCTCCTAGGGAAGCTGGAGCAAGTGGCAGGATGTGCAGCTTTCAAAGCCTGTTGCTGGAAGTGGTTTTTAATAGCTGATTAGGAAACAGTTGTGATCTTTGAGAGAGTTCTCTTGAACCAGGTCAAACTGCTTCCAGAGAGTCCTGTGGGGACCAAAGCAGGCAGTGGCACTGTGTCATATACCAGCCGACTTGGATCATGGGTTGCATGTGTGTAGGTGTTTGCATATAGAAAGCCATCACCATTTCAGTTCAGGTCTTTTTAAAAGCAGCATGTTGGAATTTAGAGTCCCTGTTTTCATGCATCCTTATAGGAATTACGCAACTAAGTATCCATATGTCACCTCGATTTTTTTTTTTTTCCCCCTGCAGATTAGTGCTGTTATAAGGCTAGCTGTTGAACTAGGTGTTACTGTGTTTCCTTCATGGAAGGAGGTGGCAACTAAATTATTGTGTCAAATTAGAGATGTAAGTACGGTGATGTTCATATACTGCTCTTTGTATTGCTGAAAAGCAAGTGATGGACTTGCTGTGACAGTGAGAGCATGTGGTCTCTGTCACCTTTCCCTTACAGCCATGAACTTAATAATAGAAAAGACCAATTCAGAGAGGCATGCAGGGTCTTTCATTTGCCCTATCATTCTTCACAACTGTTTCCTCCTACTTGATCTCTCACTTTACACCTAAGACATATTTCTCTTGCTGTTTGAAGAGTGCTGAGAAGAGATTGGCTCTTATCTAATATTATTTAGTGTTAAGTCCCCTTTCCACACAGACTGCAATGACTGCTTCAGGGCCGTTTGGCTGGAAATGAGAACTTGTTCTCCACAGGTAATCGACTAACTGAACTGGTCCCCCAAAGTGTCTGCTCTTTACTGCAAACAGTTTTTTTCCTTTATTGCAAACAGAAATCTCAGCTGCCAAAAGAACCACCTGCACATTAGCACGCAGGTAGTGTAGTGACAGATGCTACACAGTACACATTAGGATTCCAGTGTGAATGATGTAGATGTTTAGGGACTTGCAGTGGCTTTAAGGTAACTTAGAGTTGCAGGAGTGACATGAGTTGGGACAGTCCTATGGGGCATTTATAAATATTATGATACTTGGGAACAAGAGCTAAGAACTTGCTAAGAGCTGACATTTGCAACTAAAATATAGAATGCC
Source organism: Forpus xanthops (assembly GCA_032466535.1). Lineage (NCBI taxonomy): Eukaryota > Metazoa > Chordata > Aves > Psittaciformes > Psittacidae > Forpus > Forpus xanthops. Next base: position 28,110 of record JASSUY010038422.1, on the reverse strand, counting down.
TTAAGAAATGCAAAAGTCACCCTTACAAATTTTGGCTTTTCCTAGCAGTAACTTGAAATATTATGATGGTCTGTAAGCATCAATGCCTCTTTCCAGTTTAAAAAATGTGCCTAGTACTATGCCTGAGCAGATGTCCAGCAGTGAAGGACAGCACGTGCAACTAAAGTAATAGACATGGTATCAGATGGAAAGGAATCAAGATAATGGTTGATGCCATGCTGTTGGCCACAACCCTAACAGAATCCTTAACTATTTAATTGCATCCTGAAGCCTCGTTGGCTTGGGTTTGGTTGTTAGACCAATGGGAGAAACAAAATGCAGAATGAAGAAATTTTGATGGAACTCTCATAAACACAGAGGCTTTAAAGCAGGCAAACCAAGCCCAAGAGCTTGTAGCATGATCTCAGCTGTGGAGGTAACAGTTATGAATGCGAAAGAGGAAACAACTAAATGCATCCCTCACTATCTCCTGGCTGTTGCTCAACATGGTCATCACTCATCTTCTCATACCCAGTGCTAAAATTCATTTGAAAAAGGTAAAGGAAATATGAAGACTGCATATGGTGTCTGGAGATTGTTATATATCATTACAAAGGCAAAAACAATGTTAAAAAAGCATTAAGGTTGCAAAGTCAAGTGTTCAAAAGGTGCAAAATTACAGAGTAATGGTTGTCTTTGCAGCTGTAATGGGCTTCTTTGTGAGCATTCATTATCTTTTTATTATTCATTATAATTATCCCATTACTCATTAACCTTAAATGTGGGATCACATGGAATTTTCCCTATTGTTCTTTTAATTTAATTTATGTGGGAAAAAGGTTTCAGCTTTTTAAAAAAATAACCTGAAAATACCATCCCATGACATATTGACAAATGCATTGTCAGCAAGGTTGAAATCTTTCTATTTATCACAGACAGGCGGAGAGTCTGGCAGTATTAGATTTTAATCGTCTACATGGACTAGTGCTAGGAGGGGCTGGATTGCTTTGCAGCTGGGTGTAGATGATTTTTATTGACAGAGGAGTGGTTAACATCAGGAATGTGGGGTTTAGAGCCAGGATGCAGAGGGGAAGGACTATTCTCTTCTTTCCTCATACATGTCTCTGCCCACTTCCATTCTCACCCATTTCGGCTCCTCTCTTGTCTTATCTAGCCCCCTGAATTAATTTGCTTCTTAAATATCTGGTCACTATCTCTGCTGCTTTTTCGTTAGTCATTTCTTAATCTCACATCCCATTCTGCATAGGTATTTCCAGCTCCCTATTTGATTCTGTCAATAGTAAGAAACCTTCTCCTCCTTTGTGCTCCTAGTTTTCTAGTAAGAAACCTCACCTTCCTTTGTGCTCCTTCCAGCCACTATCCAAGGAAAAGAAGCTGGATGAGCTTGGATATTTTTGCCTGTGTTTGGCCCCATTTTATTCTAACACAGGAAAATAACCTTTTAGCTTCCTTGAGAAACAAGAAAAAGACAAACAATTGACTGAAACTGCTCACCATGAATTCGAAGGGAAGATGTGATCTGCAAGATAGAAATACTCAGCTGAAATGGCAGAGATCTGACAAACCCGTAGTTCACTCAAAGGAAGGTCTGATATAATGGAAAATGCCAAGCTCCCATAGAGCCAGAATGCTACTGGCTCTCTCATATTCAAATAAGATGACAAGCACAAAGAAATGTCTATTGCTAAAGTACAACTCCCACATTAAATGAAATTATGGTTTTGGGCTTTTTTCTCCTACAGCCTCTTCACAGTACAGAAACAACTACCTTTTCTTGGTGGGAATGTACCAAATTGCAGAACTTTAAATTATCTGCAAGCCAGATTTGTGTCGATATTTCAGATGGAAAACTGTATCAAAGAATTCATCTTTCACTCCTACTCATTTGTAGTGTTTTCTCCTTGTCATTCTTACCCTCTTGGATGTGAGGTGAGAAATCTTTGGCAAAGATGGTTTCTATGTTTCTAAGCTGATACATTTTGCTGCCATAGGATCCTGAAAAGACAAACGTGTTGTCAGGGGTGTGCAACTTGCAATTGGGAGAAGGACAGCTGCGTGCGTCTATACCAAGCAGAAACTTCTTCAAATCCCTTTATTGAAAAGAAGTCAGTAAGAGGTGAGAATGATTGGATCCTCAGTTTGTGAAGACCCAGTTCTTCCTCTGTTAATGGAATTAATATCCTTACCTTCTACTATGTTTTAAGCTGTCTAACTCTGCCCACGACCCTGCTGAGGCATCTTGGCTAACAGGAATTTAAATGTTTGCGGCATGCACTGCTTTCTCTTCAAACCTAGCAGAATGGGTTTTGAAGTTAAAAAGAATAGCTTAGTGGTGTCTTATCCCCCTTCCCTCTCTTGAATATTTTGGTTCTACAGTCAAAGAAATGCAACATAAGTAAGAAGTATCAGCAGAGCCTAAAGCATATGTGACTGAGGAATGAGGGCAACAGAAAAAAGAATGGATAAAAGGTTAAGAAAAGGAAAGTACTTGTGCTGGCAAGACAGGGGTTAGGTGGGGACAGGAATGAAGAGGAGACAAAATGGATGAAGGATTACAGAGTAAAAATGATTTGGGAATAGAATGTTGGGAGAGGTGAAAAGGGTAGAACAATAGAGAAGAGCGTTTGCTGAATGTGAATAGAAATCATTATAAAGTTTCCACCATCTCCTAATAAAAATACAGTAGCCTTGAGTCCCTGTGTGTTATTAAAAACCCCAGCTGGAATATATAAAAGCTGACAGGCAAATTGTTCTCAAAACAGATAACTTCTAGATGAAGGAGAATGTAGAGATTTGATGAGATTTTTTTTTAAGGCAAAAGATATTTGATGAACAAGACTGAAGAAAAGATGCACCGAGAGGGGAAGAAGAAGAACAAAAATGGTGGAATTAAAAAAGAGGGAAGATTTGAGCTATAATTAGTAATTGCTGGTTTGCAGGAAACAAATTATCTCTTACCCAAAGGATTTCTATGGTGCAGGAAAGTGGCAGTCCTAACACTGTTTTTGTTTGATGTTAGGTATCACCCTCCCTTTTGCTCTGGAAAGTTGACACGTATAGGATTGGGAATTTAAACATTTCTACAGAGCGATCTGTTCAGAATGGGCTTGGTACTGTTTAATGGACAATAAGCTCTACTGCAGATGACAAAATACAGATTTCCTGAACCAAATATATTCAGTTCAAGACATTTTCTTTGGTTATGATGGACAGTAATCTGGCGTGACATAAGGTTTGATTTTGCATGGCAGGTTGCATTGGTTCTGTGGTAAATGGAAGCTGTCCATTACAAAAAAATGCTATTATTTCTATAAAAGACGAACAGATTTGAAAAAGGGAGGACTGGTTCAAGTCTCCAGCTTACCTGCACGTGGAACTTTTTACCCAATTCTTAGAACTGTACTTCTCCATTTGCTATGCATTTTCTCCCTATCTGTCTGAGACAGAATTTGAGAGCTGGAAATTCCCCCTCTGTTGGGAATCACTATGCACAATCTTTTGATTCCATATTCAGTGGACACTTATAATTTTTCTTGTAATGTCACGGAGAAGCTTTACATGCTGATAGCAAAGCACTAGAGGCCTTAGTAAGTGTTTTTATGAGATTTTCACTTCGCTTTCTGATTGTTTTTAGGTGAGAGGGAGAAGAATAGCATTTTGTTATGGCCAAAGATTGCAGTTTCTCATAAGCTATGTTTTTTTCTTAATGAAATACTTTGGTCTGGATAGACTCTTGAGTTACTGTAGGGCTTACTGGGGTAAGCTACAATTCAGATTGCTTTTCCTAGGCATGAATTTCAATTAAAACCAAACAGTTGATGGACACATTTCCCTATAGACTGATCTAAATAGTGGTATTTCTTCTGTATAATTCCTAAAGAGTATTTTCCTACCTAAGTAGAGAAAAAAGAGTTTTTCCTAAGATATTTTGGAAAACATGTTAGAGACTTTAGACTTCAATTTGTCCTTTTTGAAGGTAACCACATAAAGAAATTTTTATTGCAGTTAGGTCAAGGCAAGGAGGAACAACACAATTACAGTTTCCTTACTTTCTGTCAGCTTCAAAGGTGTCCCTGCCCATGGCAGGGGGGTTGGCACTAAATGATCTTAAGGTCCTTTTCAACCCTAACTATTCTGTGATTCTAAATTGAAAAAAAACTGTCATATTTCCTCAAACCCATAAAAGTTTTAATAGTCATTATGTCAAAATATTTTTACAAATACTTTTGAATTAAGTTTTGGACTAAATTGCAAGGGCAGACCCATAATTATGCTGCATTTTAGAAGGGAGTCTATTTGCAAGTATAACAGAAATTATTAGCAAAGGCTCCTTCAGGCCTTATTTACAGCCAGCATTAGCTCAAGAGTTTAGTGGGCAAACAAGCCTGCCAGATATGAAAGAGATAAGAAGAAATGTGTCTTGGCATGCTGGGGAGGATAAGTATGGAGAAAGCAGCAAGTACTATATTTGATAGTGATGGAATGTAGCCTGAAATGACCCTCTATTCTTGCCTATTGTTAACTTTTTCCCATGCAAAAAAATGCCACAGCCTGTGAGTTCAGTTCTTAACAGCAGCTGTCTGGACGGTGGAAGAACAAGCTGTTTACATACGTTGTTACAGATTTTTGTTGATGTGTTGTTTTTGTGGCCTCCCAAAATGGAGGCTCCTCTGTGGTACCATAAAAACATAGAGATTGTTCTCACTATGGAGAGATTCCAGTCAAAGCTTGTGAGATAGACAGAAGGGAGGGAGAAAAAGTGGTTTGTACAAGGTCATGGTGTAGGTCAGGGGCAGTACCAGCAGCAAAACAGGACCCAAGCCTCAAGTCTTTCTGGGTTTAGGTAAATAGGGGCATTTACCAGTGTAATTGCTTTCTCGGGTAAGAGTGCCCACACAAAGCGTTACGCGGCACAACTCCAGCTGTCGAGGGTGCTGGTGCAGTTATATTAGTAAACTTTCCCAGGCAGATGAGGCTCTGCTCCTGGCCTTTAACCATGATAACCCCATTGCAAAGAGTTCTTCTGCCAAGGAGTGTTGCTGGAATTTAGCAAGAGGAAGGAAAGAAAAAACAAAGCAAAACAGCCCTCACTTCAATTAGAGGAAAAGATAATTCCTTTCAAGTTGAGAGGCTCGACTCCTGCTGGCCTTTGTTCTTAAGCTTACCCTTGCTGTAATTTCATAGAGCAACTGGAATAATGCCAGTTTGTTCTGTGATTACCCTCAGCTGGAGCACAAAATTAATATCTCACTAAGTAATTCAGTATATGATGGGTGAACATTTAGTTAAACATGCCCCCAAAAGCTAAGATTTTCCATGTTAACTGGTTCAGTGACAATTAATTGCCTGTGTTCATATATGTTTATAAGTCTCAGTAAACAGGCAGCATATTTACATCTCCCCATTACCTTCAGAAATAAACTTCCTTAGGAAAAAAATCTCATGTTCCCTGATTACAATCTCTTTTTAAGTAAACAGGGGGGTGGGGAACGTGGCTAGTAAGCAGGACATTGGAGGGAGGGAAGGTAGGAAGTGGGGAATTTTATCCCTCTGAAATCATGCCACATCTAATGCTGGTAGTATTAAATTAATATGCTGTGATTGTGAGATGGCCTTGGTTAGTCCTCTTACTCTTTGGGGGTTTGTTTGACATTTTTATCCTAAGAGTTTATACTCAAGACCAGAAGTAATATTTACTAACTTGTGATATAGAGCTGCTAAAGAAAATACCACCTTTGAAAAGCATGTGTTCTAGCCTGTGTACAATCCTGGTGTATTCTGAAAGCCCTAAATTATTGATATGTGATCCAATTTGAAGATACGTTAGTGATATGCTACACTCAGTGTTCTCCATTTCTTCATGTTGCATTTCTCTGACATCCCTTTGTTTTATCTCCTTATGAATAGCCTCTAGATCGGAAAGGAAGTACCAGCCCTTTTCTCTGTCAGTTGTATTTGCTTTGGCTTTTACTATGCAATGAGGGTTTGTGGAGAGGAACCCACCATTCTTTGTGAGAGTTGGGGCATTGCTGTTTACTGGTCATGTTACTTAATTCTCTTCCACTTCACAGAATGAGTTAACACATGCAAGGGTTCTGAAATGCAAAGGAAACAGACTGTAGACAAAAGAGTAAGATAAGATAATTTACTTTGGTTTTATCCATTAGCATCTACAGAAAGAGGACTTTAACACAGAGTTGGCTGCTAGTTTCATTTGCTTATGCAGGAGATTATATTAGATGGAAAACAGAAACAATTTGGTATCAGTGAATGTTCACTGTTGTTCACTTTCCCCCAAAATTTTTCGCTCTGCTGCTGTCTGAAGATTTCCCTTAAGATTGGGCCTTTATGCAAAAGTAGATCAATGGAAATACCTGAACCACAGTATTAAGACAGAAGACGATAAAGTGAAAAATAATAAATGCCAATCCTTTGCTGATGTCCCAAATCTCATACATTAACTCTTCCAGATTTATTCTAGGCCACCTGCAGCTGGGCCTAATTCTGGCCTTTGTGGTGCTTTGATGGTTAGTGATGAAGAGTGGAGAGCAAACCTGGCTCACCAGCAGGGGAGATGTGTGTGTGGGGAAAGCCACCCTCAGTGATGTTTGGTCTTCTGTGAGAAGGCAGCTGAGAATGGTGGTATCTCCCACTTCAGAGAGATTTCATTGATCCTGGATACGTAAGGCTGTCGTTGTTAAGCTAAGCGTTTGATTGGGTATTTTTGTGCATGTGTCTTTTTTTCCCCACCTCCTCCACTGTCATCACATGCTGTACTGATGGTTGCACTGGGATATGTCACTTGTTGGAAATTCAGTTAGCTATCCTTAGGCAAATCAGCTTGATAAATGAACTATTAAATAACAAGATTCAGTCTTCATCAATATAGTTTTAAGGTACCTGGGCTGAAGGAGCTGACAAATCTAGAAATAAAATCAGTATTCTTCTTGTAACCCATTGTAAACAAGCTGTCAAGCATCACTACGGTCTCTTTTGAAATGGGTTTAATGAGTAAATAGAATAAAAGCAGAGAGACAGTGTCAAAAACGTAAGCCTGAGATAATTGTTGTTCTTTTTTTCTCTAAGCTGTTCTGTTGCTGTAGGTGGTGGCAGGTGTATTTCTGCTCTCAACAAGCCAATTTTCCCTGCCCATGGCAGGGGGTTGGAACTAGATGATCTTAAGGTCCTTTCCAACCTTAACTATTCTATGATTCTATGATTCCCTAGTCCTGACTTAGACAATTTTCACATAATTTTGTCTCAAAAGTTAATATTTCTAGAGTATGTATTGCTGCTTTTCAAGAGCAAGGAGCTTGAAAATGTTTGAATTGCTCCCTGATGCTGATACCCATGAATTTAGAAGGTCTTCATAGGATAGGCAGAAAGAAAGAAGTGTAAGTAGAAGTGTATTTAGCAAATAACAGCCTCAGCATTAAGTTGTTCTAGTTGGTGTCCACTTTTTTTCTTTTAACTCACTTTCTATGAATGAAGAAATCTGCATTTTATGAAAAGTACAAATACATCCAAACACATGTGATTTCTGTACTTCAAGCTGCCAGGAGAAGCATTCTCTTTTCTTTCCCTGTCAGTTAACTCTAGGTGTTGTGTCCATGGCTTTGGTTTTTGCTGAGTTTCATTTCTAAATTTTCCATTCAAAGATCCTTATTTCTTGCCTGTCTTGTGAGTCTCCCACCAGGCTGCCATCACAAGAGGCAGCAGTACCCTTGCAGGTGTGCTGGGACTTGGCTTGCTCGCTGGATCCCCAGGAGTGGGTCTGGCTTGGGATTGATAACAAGCTTCCAATAAGAAGCAAGAAAAGTTGTGAAGTTTTTTCGCTGTTGCTCACTGGGATCGAACAGCTTGTCTTTTCTTTTGAGGAACATTTATACTTAACACTCGGTAGGCAAACTGCTATTTCAGTTTGCAAGTGGATTCGGTTATTCAAATGCACAGGCCAGAAAATGAAGGGGATTCTATTTAAACAGTGTGCTCCCAAGTCACAGATGATCTTTTTGATGTCTGTATTTTGCAAATGGAAATTTTTCATTTTCCAGCACTAGCATTTGTTCAGAGGCTGCGTGCTATCTAAATCTGCTTTTGTGGCTGTTCATTTGCATTTTTGCTCTGCTATATTGCCTCTCGTCTTCTCCCCTTGGCCCCCTACTCTTTTATACTGAGTTCCTATTTTTGCTGCCTCCACTGTATCTTGCATCTCCAAAGGCTCAGTCATGCAAGGGGCTGAGCACTCAGAACAAACAGCAGAGGCTTCTCAGCACCTTGTCAGGATTACAGGTGAAAAGGAAAAAGCAAACCATCTGTTCATGTAAGACTTTTGCAGGGAGAGAGCAGGAGGGATATGGAGCTGTTACCTACACAAGTAACAAACTGGCTTCTCCTGCAGCTCCTGACCTTCTTCTAGTTGTGAGAACTGCTGGTGCTCCTGGCCAGTGTGTCTGATGGGGGGGGGGGGGGTGTTGAAATCTTGTGTTGAAATTTTACTGCGTGATGGGAAATACTCTCAGTAGTCAGGTGACATAGCCAAAATGGTCATTCTTGGCCTTAAAATAATGGCCAGAACAAGCCTTTCATGTTCAGATAGATCTCTTGGTCAGAATGCATGGATTTCTACTTCCTCAGTATTTCTTTTTTATTTCGCCCTGCACATATAGGTTCTTTCTTCTCCAAAATCTGGTTACATGTACTTCTTCAAGCAAACCACTTAACAAGAAAAACTGTGTTAATATCCTGAGGGAAAAGTGAGAAGGTGGGGAGAGAAGTACAACAACTTAATTCTGGCAGTTGAAAGAACAGTCTGAAAGTTGTCAGGCTCAAAGTATCACTGTACCATCAAGTAATCACTATTCACTTCTGGAGATACCAACCCTCAAACAGTCTATTTCACCCTTGGGAAAAACAGAGGGAGGGGATTAAAAAAGAGCATAAGCAAGAGTATCATTGGAGTATCACTCACTTCACTACCATGAGATGCAACATGTTTAAGGCTGAGCAGCAATATATACCATAGGGCTGGGAGATGGGAATTGTGGGCTTCTCCTTCATTCAGCTCTGCTCTCAGCTTCCAAGACACCACACAGTCCTGGCCAGCTTGGACTTAAGTAGGAATTGGAAATACTAAATTAGCTTACTCAACCAGTCCTTCTGAATCTATTTTGGCAGGTTTGGAAGCTGGGGCAATGTGTTCCACTGTGGGCCTCTGGATGGGCAAGAGCTCCCAGCTAATGCCTGTGCAGAACCCTGTGAACAGAGCACTCTGCAGAAGTTTTTCTCCTGAAATAGGGGGGGCAAATACCTGTGTATGCATGGCATGTTTTTCTACTGTATGATACAGGAGTGGTACCTAAATAGCACTAATTAATAATTATTAATGCTTGATTTCACACAGATGCATGGACAGTGTTTTGGCCATGTGTGTGTGGCTTCCTATGAACTCGCTGGCTATGGGGCAGTTATAGTAATCCATAACAAAACCCTCTTTTTAAGAAGGCAGCAAACTGCCGGAGTAAAGCGTGATATTTCCATGTTCCTGTCATGTGCAAGCACGTGCCCACAAACCAAAACACAGCTGGCAAGTCTAATTTTAGCTCTACCAGCCTTGAGAAGTGTCCCTTTAAAGAAATTCTTTTTATATTTTTTTTCTTTTTTTCTGGAGTAATTTGGTTGATAATACAGCAGCTGACAATCCTGCTTGCAACACTACCGGGGATCTACATAAAAACAAAAAGAAACTGCTGTCCCACATTATTTCCCCCCAAAAAAAGTATAAATAGGCAAAGCCACTGTAGGCCCAGGAATTTGACATGTTAAAGGAATAAGTGGTTTTAAAAAAGGGAGAGAAACGCTGTGATTTGTGCACAAGATGAAACATTTTGTTACTCCTGCACTTTCTAATTGGTAATTTGTAGCCCTGTTGCAAGCCAGACTCTTCCTCCGAATCTGTCGGAGGACGAATACTTTGTGGCAGCGGTGCTGACACGGGTCCTGGGCTTTGCGGCAGGTGTGGGGCTCCGGGCAGGATGCGGGTCTTACACCTGGGCCTGCCTGCGGGGCTGCTCCTGCCGTCAGGGAAGCCCGGCCGTTGCCGGGGGGGATCAACCAGAACGGATGGTAACTTTGGTAGGCACTGTGGAATGTTCATACGTGTGGCCGAAGGCCTCCCGTAAGTCAAGCAGGGTGAGTTGTCTCTTTACCCTTTTCCTCCATTTTGTTCCAACTTTAAATAAACCGAGTCTTATATAAAGGGGCTGACAAAGTATGTCTTTAGTATGTCTGACCCCGGTCGCCCCTCCGCGAAGTGCAGAGTGACGGTACGGAGTAGTTTTATGAGGGGAGGGTAGAAGGCAGGCGACGACGACGACGACGACGACGACTTTCCCGCTCGGCGCCCGCGCTCCGTGACCTTCCCCTTCTTGCTGCTTAAAAACCCCAAACAATATAGTACAGAGAATGAAACCCGAGGCGCCGTGGGGCTGTCTTTCCCCGCCGGCAGGCTTTCCTCAGTCCCACAGCCGCTTTCCGGCGTTCCCCGCTCCGGCGGGGCTGAGGGGTCGAGGGAGGCCGGCATCGGGGCGCAAGGAACCGCGGGCGCGGCGGGGGCGCGGAGGCAGCCGCGTGGCCTGCGCCGACCTCCCGGGGGAGCGGCGCGCCGAGG
>JASSUY010038422.1:0-16980 GCA_032466535.1 Forpus xanthops | reverse complement strand
GTTTTTGGCTGCGCTGGAAATAACGCGCGGTAGACGGCGAGGAAGTCTCGGCAGCCTCCCCCGTCGCCCGCACTGTCAGGAATAGCGGCGTGAGAGGAAGAAAGGCCCTGGGGCAGTACACCCTGCCAACGAGTTCCCTGCACCAGCCAGAAGGACTCCAGCTACATGGGCAAACGCCTGGACCAGCAGCCAATGTACCCCCAGTACACCTACTACTACCCCCACTATCTCCAAACCAAGGTAGGGGCCGGCGAGGCCGGGCGCTCGGCGGGTGATGGGGAGGGAGCGGAGCGAATTGCGGGCTCGCTTCGCCTCTTCGGCGATTTTTCCGGCGCTTCCTCGGGTTCGGTGTCACGCAGAGCCGAGCTGATAGGCAGAAGGCAGGCAAGAGAGAGGCAGAAAGGTTACTGCCTGCTCTCCTCTGCGTGTCTTCCTTTATTTTGTGTTATTTATTTATTTTTCCCCGAGGGCTGCTGGCGTCGGCTAATTCCTTTTATTGTTTGGGGACACCGCTACCGTTAACGCTATCGTAACACCGGGCAGGTAGTATGTTTACTATGGCATGGGATAAAGATTGCTCTAGCCAGTATCAGACACAAAACATTGGCTTTGGTGGCTCTTCCAGTGATCTCTGCAGTATATTCGGAGCTTAAAAGCATTTTGCTGTTAGAAAAGCTGTCTGTGGCAACTCAAACTTTTGATCAGCTGAGGAGGAGATGCTGTGGAGCTCGGAGGAGAGCTTGGAGTGTAAATCTGGTGGAGTTTGTTTTAGTGTTTTGCACTGCTTTTAATATTTAATTAAATATTGAGTATGATATGGCTGTACTGTTGTATTTAAGAGGTTTAGAAATAGAGGGTAGCTACTTTTAGAGAGTGCATCCAAGTACGGACTTTTCCTTTATTTTTTCCCTTAATAATTTTTAAAATGCTAGCAGACTACAAAGCAGGCCTGCGTCTCCTGAAGAGGCTGAGGGAAGTCGGTGCTACCTGCCCATGAGTTAGTTAATTAAGGCTTTATTTTTCTAATGTCATTGTATAATAGTCTGCTCCCTGAAAAGATTTCCTGTGTGACCAAGGGACAGTAACAAAAGAAAGCCCTAAACTGAAAGCTTGCAAACCCTGTTAGAACACTGCATTTAAAAATACCCTAAAAATATAGGAAAAGAAAAAAAGGGGGCAAAATACTGGTCTGAAATGTGACCTCACCCCCACAGATTAACAGTTTCAGTCAATAAATAAAGGTCCTCTGGGGGGGAGGAGGGAAGAGGGAGGGTGCTCACATATGTGTGGCATATCATGCACATATACACATTGTGCTTCTGTGGCAAATCTAACACATGGGACATTTGACATGTGCGTCTGTGTGTGGTGGAGTGCCACAGCGGAGGCTGACTTCTCCAGACTTTTGGTTTGAAGCATGTTGATCTGGCTGCAATCCTGAAAGGATAAGTTGTATTTCCTTGTTAATAAAAATTACTTTCCCGTTAATGTTTATAGCCCTACTGCATTATATAAATTAACTAATTGGAAAAATGGCAATTGAGGCGGGTTGGAGTTGCAATGACACCAGAACCCACTCAGTATGATTACAGCCTTAGAATTCATGGCAGGGTTATCTCTCACTTCTTTGCTCTGCTGTTTCTTGTGTCGTGCAGATTTTTTTTGTCTAAAGTTTAGACTTTTTTTAAATTTTGCGATTTGGACAGATTTATATTGGGTAGTGCATTGTTTTGTTTGATATTTTTTTTTTTCCCCTCTTTTCCTTTCAAGGTCGATCCAAATTGCATTTTACCTTTGTGACCATTTAGTGTGTATTGTTGCTGTTGCAGCAGCAGCCCGTCACTAGCTTGACTGCAATACTGCCTATAGCTTTAACTATTTGGGGGATTGGGGGATGCAGACTGATGCTATTCCTCAAAACCTGGCAAGCCAAGGACATGAAACAATTGATGGTGGTTTTTGGAAAGAACAATAGCCTCGAGTATTGTAGGAGAAATATTGGACATTCCATGCCTTTTACTCACATAGCTTACGTTTTGCCAGTCTTTTTTATAATCTTTTTTTACTTCCCTTTTCCTTTTTTTTGCTCATTTTTAAACTTTGTCAAATAAGCTTTTTGAGAAAACTAACCTTGTATTTGGGCTTAAAATAGTCACAACAGCTTTTTGGTACCATAGCTTTTTTTAATTCGGTGCTTTAAAAAATAAATCAAACCACTTTTATAGCCAGTGTATAAAATTATCAACCCTGGGAAAAGTCATGTGCATCTGTCTTTGCACACACGCACTGTTACTGGAAGAACAGGTAAAATTTCAAATCGGTGATGCAGTTTTATGCGGCAATTTTTCTTATTTTCCGTGCTCCACAGTTAAATGCATACATAAAACCGAAATAATAAACATATAAATACATGTATGTATACACACGTGTACAAGTATTTCTCCTGTATAGACCTTAAGAGTTCAGAGTAGTGCAGACAGGCAGCATCTGGATTTTGTTACTTTAAAGCTAGCTATCAGCTTCTGGGACATTTTAAAGCAGTGAGATGCATTGTATTTCTAAAGCTAAGAGGTAATCAAATAGTGTTATAGTGGAGAGCTGTATCTTTTATCATACCTATTGGAGCAACACCTATTAATAAACCCCTGTATGATTCCAGCCATCCTATGAACTCTGGCTTTTTGTTTTCCAAGAGCTGCATGGTAGGATTCAGCTCGATAGAAATAATTTGTTCTTATGCTCATAGTCATGCACACTGAGGGGGGAGTGCCATTCATTTATAATTAAGAAAGAAATTGTAGGCTTTCTTGTGGCATTTGTGTACCATTTGTGAAGTGCAGCGCAGCAGCACGTTCGACAAGCGAAGTTTGGAAATCCACGTTCGCCAGCGTATTTGGGTGAAGCGCTGTTTTTGCTTTGCTTGTTTGGTGAAGTTGTCTCCATTCTTTGAGAACTACCATGTTACTGTACATCACGTCCTTCTCATGGGGGATCAGAGGGCTGCTCACGATCTCAGGGTACAGTCTGTGTTTGTGTCTTCTAACATAGCTCGCTCGTTGTTGCACAGAAATGGTGTAGATGAATAGCTATATTGGTAATGGGATTATAAATAGAAAAAATGAATTCCATATGTTTGTCTGATTGCTGTAAGTTTTTAGTGTTTCATGGCCTTTTGTGGAACATGGAGCATGCACTCTTTATTATCCAATTTACTCGTGTTTCTTCATTGCCAGATGCCACCATGAAGCTTAAACTTTAATTGCAGGTTTAAGCAAACCTGTTGTTATCCAAAAATTAAATGGGGGGAAGTAGGATAATTTTTAAGGGACAAGTGCAGGGAATTTAGTAGGTTTCTTAAGGACAAGTACTGAGTTTGAAGAAAGGGATAATGTTATTTTTCTTGTTTTGGCATGATGCTGTCTGACAATGGCTGTTTGAAAGTACACTGTTGGAACATCTTTAGGCAGATCCTGAGAGCAGAGTCCAGTTGTTGTAGGAGTTTATTTCAGAATAAACATTTTAAATTACTGTTGTAAGTGAAGGGCAGTCTTGTGTCCTTTCTGCAAAGAATATTGCATGGAGGTGGTTCAGCTCATGTATATCTGATGAGAACCTGTAGCAGTTTTTGATTTTATTTGGAGATGATAAGTGAATTTCCTTAGTTGCATCCTTGCTGATGGTACAACTCCTCAAACAACTGGTTTACAAGAGTATGTTGTAAATTGTTGCATGTAAAATTATAATGATACCAAATCTTGCATTGTGGTCTGAATTTCTTTCCTTAGTTTCTTACTTGCCAAAGCAAATTCTTTTCTCTTTGCCATTTTGCACAGAGGAAAAGAAAACTAAGCACCATGTAAGGATGTGAAAAGTATTAACATATCTACTTGAATATATTTGAAAGAGTCTCTAATTTGGTTGATGCTGTGTTTTGTCTTTGTTCTCTGCTGCTTATGACTAGACCTAGCACTATGGTAAGCTTTTTCTGCAAACAGGCTACTGAAAAATTCTGAATCACTTTGTGCAGAAAGGAGGAGGTGCCACAGTTAACTGCTGATGGACATTGTTTGGTTTGCTATTGCTGTACCTGCTTTTGGTGTAAAGATATGCCAGTTTAGGAGCTATTTCCGTGTGGTTTGCTTTCATGCATTCTCCAAGTATTTCTTACCTATTAGTCATGGTTTGGGTTTGGTAGTTTAACTTTCATCGTCTTGACTTTGCTACCCAGAAGGCTGAAATACTCCAAACAGAGAGGTGATGTTTACTATACTCTCAATACCTCTTCATCTCTATACCTGATGCACATGTGAACACATGCAAAAGGAAGAAATGTGATTTCCCAACACCTACATGAATCAAATCCTGTCTCTATGGATGTGGAAATTCTGAAGACTGGCCTGCAGGCAAGAATGGCTTAATGAGCGTGTCTGTGAAGCGACAGATACGTGCCCCAGCTGAGTCCAAAAACAATTGGGAAATTCAAACTCAGAGTTTAAGCCCCATTAAATAATTTTACAGGTACACATGCGGGGGTGTGTATCTGTTTTGTTCTGTTTCTTTTTTGCCGTTTTTATGGCACCTTTGGCATGAAGGAATCTGGGACCTCTCTCAGTTACATGTCACGAGCATGCCTCCCTCCTTACTCTATCAACCTCTTTCAGAAAGCATGTTTTGGGAAACAGTGCAAAGCTCTTGCTTCTCTTCACCTTGTACCTATGAATCCCGTGCTCTTTTGTCACTCACGTTTCTGTTTAGTGAGTTTACGGCATTCCCCACTTTTGGCCATCTGGC
Organism: Forpus xanthops; assembly: GCA_032466535.1. Lineage (NCBI taxonomy): Eukaryota > Metazoa > Chordata > Aves > Psittaciformes > Psittacidae > Forpus > Forpus xanthops. The sequence goes on along the minus strand of JASSUY010038422.1, from coordinate 12,189 downwards.
CATACAGAAGGCCTTGAAGAAATTGTTCCAGATACGGAGATGCCTGACAGGGCTTCTCTGGCTGGTAGTGTTCAGATTGTGTTTGGTGCCTGGTGTGAAGCAGGGGTCAGGTGTAAGGAGTAATTCATCAACCACACACTGATTTCAGGCTGCATTTCCAACCATCTGCAGCTTGGATTGCTGCCAGAGCTCAAAAGTCTAGCTGGAGCCCATGTGATCATGCCAAAGTAAAGGCAAACACTTGAGAATTAGAGAAATGCATTTCTAGGAATGAAGTTCGTTCACACTTAGCCTCTGTTTGATTCAGTATGTCACAGTGTGTTTTAAATGTCTCTGAGAACTGTTCGAAAGAAATAAGAATTTGTTTAAATGCCATTTAAAACTATTTAAGCCTGGCTGTAATTTTGACAATAATATTATTATCTAACACTCATATTTTGTTAGTTGCTTTAAACAATAAGTAAGATAAAAGTTATGTTCCTCTGAAAAATGCAGATATATACGAACTCATTTGTTTTCCATTGCCATTTGCCATTTACCCTTACGTGCTTGGTTTAAAATACTTCTGTTGCTATAAGGGACACCATGATATATATTAAAATAATGTTGAATCTTTTGGTCAATTTTTTTTTTTATCTGTTGCTTTAATGAAAGATTATTTAAATAAAAATAATAATAAAAAAATAAATAAACCCCCCAAAACACACAAAAAAACCCTAAACAACCTGTGAGAAAATTTAGATTTTCACTCTGTCAAACATTTGTGTGTTACTGTATTCTACAGATATTTATTTTGCAAGCAGATATTTTACTTCCTTACCAAAAGATGAGAGTTATGAGCACTTGCCAGATTAGGCTATATAGATCTTGCTGTGGCTAATGCTGTGTGTTAATAGGATTGTTAGTGTTAGAACACTTTATACAAGGTGCCCCTTCAAAATCAAGTACAATGCAAACTGGTTTGGTTTGCTTTTTAATTCATGGGGGTATTTCAAAGTGAACATGATGGTATATTTGCACTTTAATTCAAATATCTTGGTTAAAATTATTGGAATGTCAGTTCTTGAATTTCTATGAATTAAAAACCAGATAAGAAAAGATGTATTCCAAGTAAGATGCTGGAGTTCATTTCAGGTCTTGCTGCAAGTAGCCTGGATAGCATTCGCTTTGCATATAATTGCAAGCAGGGGGTTTTAATTATTATTTTTTTTTGGTGCAGGGGAAGTGGGTTTGTCACAATCTACACTCCAGGCGGGTGCTTTGAGTTCACTTGCAAACAAGCCCATTCCATAGTGTCCAGGAAGGGAAGGAGATTTAAAAACAAAACCAAAAAGCCAACAAGTGGGCTGTTTTTGTTATTTTCTTCTTGCTGAAGAAAAGTCTTTTAATGTTAGAAATTTAATGTAGAGGAAAATGGTTAATGTGTCTCTAGAACTTTCTTCCAGTGCTGCATTAAAATTGTGTTTTGTAACAGTCTCATCAGCTACAGCTGTGTGTGATTAAATAGTGTAATATCAAAAGCATGTGTGAATAAGAGCTTTTATGATATAGTTGTTTCATACCAATGACTGCAGATGGGCAGAGAAGGGAGTCTGAGAACAATGATTTACTCGGATATTGTCACAGCCTATATTGTGAGTGTTTGTGTAGTGATGTTTTGCAGTTGCTTTCCCACTCATGAGCAAGATGGAGTGATGGAGGTAAGTTTAGAAGTAAACACTTTTACACAGAGAGCTACTCTCAGTGTGCAGGGTATCTGCCTGAGAATGGTGTCTACTGATGCAGAATGACATACCGATATTTTAAGTAGCTGATTAACAATAATATTCTTGAATAGAAGTTATAATGAGAGGGATCTGTTCTGCTTCCTTTCAAAAAAATATCAATGAAAGAGCTTCAGTTGCCTTCAGGAAGGCAGAATCAGGCCCACAAAGCACATACTGTTCTCTATGGTGAAACCAGGGCAGCTGGACAATATGCAGGTTTTTACATTAAAGAAAAAAAGAAATACAAAAGAGCTGCCTGTTAAAAAGATTCTGCAATTGTATGAGTGGATGAGGACATATTTCACCTGATGTTTAACAGCATTTGGTGTTTTCTGGGGCTACAATTTCTATTTATCATTATTCTGGTTTATGTTTTTAGAGAATTAACAACAAGAAGCTGTTTGTCTGTCTGTCACAGTTGAGAGATGATTTATACATAGTGGAAGTCTTAATTGCCATAGGAGATGTCTCACGTGGAGCCCTGTGCCTATAATGAAGATGAGCAATTTATGTGAGAAAGTAAGCACAGCTGATCCACTAAAAGTAAAGGATAAGGGGAGAGCTGGGTTTAATTGTATTTATATAATTCATAAGATAGAATACTATGTAACATCTTTGAAATTTGAAGGAAGTCAGTTTTCTCTATAGGTCTTTTCTGAGACACGATACTTCTAAATGGACAAGTGAAGTAAGGGTTGCTTGTCCTATCTGTGGTGGCAGATTTGGAGGCTCCTGTTGAATACTGCAGCCATACTGTCGGCTTGATTTTGTTGGTTTACAGTGAAGTCTAATATCTTCTCCTAGAAGTTTTTATTAGCTGAAAGACTTTTCAGGCCTGACATTGTCAAATAAGAGAAAAAAGGTTATTTGTCCTACTTTTGAATGCAAAGGGTTTGTTTTTTTTCTTCATTCTTTCTTCTTGTCTTCCTTGTTTGTTTCCATGCTTGCACAGGCAGGAATAAATTCTTTGTTGTAAAGTCAACTACAGTATCAAATGTGGTTGTTTATTTAAAAAGTAAATATTTACATTTTTAAATGTTTCATTTGTGGTGGTAAAATTATGCAGCTGAAATTATTTGGACAGATTTTCTATAAGTGTTCCTGTGTTGATTGTATTGACTTCATTCAGATGCAAATGAATGAAACAAACCACCTGACCTATATCAATCATAGCAGAAGCCAGAAGACACATCAGATTGCATGTTTACAACGTAAAGCTCTGATATTCTGTTCCTCAATGGTGTCTCCATGACATATGCTTTATGGATGGTCCATGTGGTTGATGATGATTTATGGGCTGTCATGCAGTGGAAATGATGTCACTCCTGTGTGATTCAGATTTCTTCAAGAAGAAAAGTTGTTCAGCAGACTTGTATCTTCCCTTCACAGGTATAAATCAAAGTTTGTTCTTATTCTGTGAGTATACGATATACTAGATCCTGAAGCTGCACTTAAATAACTCTACTGCAGAGTGTGGCAGAGAAGAGCAGGAGAGTCTTATGGATGGACCAACATGATGTTTTATTTAACTGATTGCTCATTTGGCTTCTGTCCCACTCCCTTCCCCAGCCCCTTTCACACCCCTTCCTGTGCCCAGCTATATTTAGAGACCAGCCAGGCTGAGCCATTCAAAGTTCAGTATCAATGCTCTGCGGAAGCCTGACCTTTCCGCATGCAGCTCGTGCCGATGGGAGGCAGCAGGACTGGATCAGCCATAGGGTCCTGTTTGACTTGCATGCAAGAAACTCTGGTTATTTGGAACAACATGAGGTGCAATCAAGTTGCCTTCCTGGGTCAGAAGCTGGCAGGCTTTGCCCCAGGGTTACCGGAGGGTAAGAGGCAGACTGAAGATGCAGTAGGTAGGGCAGAGGGCTGGTTTGGATGCACAGTGCCAGAGCTGGCAAAACTTTGAGGTGGTGTGTTGGTGACCGGTGAGATAAAAGGAGATTAGGGGACTTCAGGTGGAGGTGTTTTGCCAGAGGAGGAGATAAGGGAGCCTGGTGTACTGCTACCTCACAAAAGGTTTTTTAAGCTAGGTATCCATAGTTACAGCAAGAGAGTTAAAATCTAGATTTCAGGGACTCACCTGGTGTAATGTCCTCCTTCCCTTTAAAGAAGACAGTATTTGGCAGTTCTTAAAGCCGGAATGATGTGCCTGTGTGATTTCCCTGGTGCTCGGAGAACTGCCTGTTTAAAGTTTGCTCTATTTTTCCCCTCTTGCTCTAATTTTTCCAGCTGTGGGGAAAAAAAAAAAAGGCATTGCAATTCTTAGCCATATAAGGGGGACTTGTTAGTTTCTTTATGTGGTTGGGAATTGTTTCTCTTTTTGGTCTTCAAAGGCTGTTGCTGCTGAGTTTGCTTTAAAGGGAGGGAACTACTTCTCGCTCAGAGGCTGCAATCCTTATTTCTTCTTTCTCACATTTCTCTGACCTTTTATTGGGGGACAGGCATATGAATAAATTTTGCTTGCTGGTATCGTGCAAGTTGATGGATGCTCTTACGAAAAGAGAAGGATAATGGGAAATGCAGTCTTCATTTCTGCTCTCTCATTTTAGAGTGATGAATTTGGTTTAGTGCCAGTTAGTAAGTACATGACCTTTTCCCTACATCTTTTGATTCATGACAGGGGTGTCAGAGCTGTGTTAGTGATCTCTCATTTAAGCTTTTAAAAAACTATGAAATATTAAAAATGAATTAGGTCACTTGAAGCTCGGCTAATCTCTCTGTGGTGCAGGATGGTGATTTCATATTAATGAAGCATAACACACAGCTTAAAAAAAAATCGAAATCCAGATTATTGTGAGCATGCAAACAGCAGGGATGCATTGCTTGTAGAATATTTTATCTTGGAAATGTTATCTTTTTAAGACAAACTGAACAAGATATTGTACAAAGATGGTGGTGTCGGCAGCATTCAGTCAGTGTTCATTCCGGAAAATTGTATCTGCTTTTCAGCCTAATTAAAACTAAGTTTTTTAGTGTATTTACTTCAAGATCAGAACCGCTGACAAGACTTCTTTTAGTATCAGCTGAGATGTGCCTACACAGCTGTTGATGTTCAGCTTAGCTGATACACACAAGCTTACAGTCTACTGTATGTAACTGAATAGTAGAGTATATACTCGTTTGTGTGCAAATGACACTTCTGAATTGATAGTGGAAGGGAGACTGGTGATGAAGAGAGTTGCGAACAGTACAATGAGGAAGGTAAAGAATGAGACTGATAGCTCCCTGCCTGGTTTTGCATTCAAGAAAACTACCACTCTATACCTGAAAGACATTAGAAAAAAGTTGGAGGCACTGCAGTCCTTCAGATGTTTGACAAAGCGTGCAGTAGGAATTGGTAAGCCGAACGCTTTACCTAAGCTGTATTAATACAACATTTACCTTGTCAAGGTAGAGCTGCACTAAATACTGTTAAACAGTCCTTTGTGAAAACAAGCCCAAAGCAGACATATTGCTGTGGTCTTTAGCAAAGCAGCTGGGAGCTTTCTGCCTGGGAGAGCATTGCACTTGCTGGATTTCATGTTTGTGCTCTTTGTATCTCTTTGGAGCTTTTGCATCCTAAAGAAACACAGGGGTTGATTCAAATATTTCCATTAAAAGTGACCTATTCAGTGGTGCTTTTACTGTGGGTGCCAGCTGGTGGTGCAACATGGGATAATAATAAATCTGGCTAATGTATGGTGGCTCTGGGATGGCAGTAATGGTACATGCTGATCCACCTGTCTGTTGTTGCCTCACAGATACAGATGTGCAATGTACTGAGTCATGTTGTATTTTGAGATTATGGGTATAATTCCTGTCTCTAGAAACAGCCATGAGAAAGCTGTAAACTCTTGGCCTGCCTGGACATACTTGTTATCTGTGTGACTTAGAAGCCTTGCTGCCCACTCAATTTTTGTTTTATATCTCTGCCATTTTAACAAAATCACTGTAATTACGTACAGTTGTCCCTGCACAACGTGCAATTTCCTGTAGTTTGAAAAGCTTTCAGCATAAGTTTGTCTAAATTTAATAGCATAAACATTAATATATGGTGCTAGATGGGTTATTGGGTGTTTTTAGCATGTGTAAGTCTGGCAATAATTGGGCTGGACAGAAGAAGTAAGTTTTGTTTCCTTCAATTTCTGCCATGCATTTACTTAAATGGATCCCTGATGATGGTAATACTTAATGTGTAGCAGTCATCTCAATTTTCAGCAGGCTGTATAAGCATTAACTAAGCTTTTGAGAGGTGTCTTAAACACCTTATTTGCCCCTGTTATGGTTGCATGTAAATAATGGCCTCAGCCTTCAGAGGTCTGTACTAGATTACTGAGAGTGTAGCATCCACACCTCTTTTCGAACAGAACCTGGAGGTGGAGAATGTTGTTGCTGCTTTATTAGCAAATTCAGTGCGTGAGTGGTGCAAGAGTGAAGGCAAAGCTGGGGAAATAAAGGGAAAGCATTTGCAGAAGGTGGCATGTTAATCTCTGGTTATTCAGAAATGCTGAGTACCCACAACTCCAACAGATGGCGGTCTTGAAAACATTTGAAGCCATACTCCTAGATGGAGTATCCAGAATTACAGAGTGCTTTGAGAACACTTGCCTGAGCCAGCCTAGCTGGTTCAACATTGCACCTGGAAGACCTTGAGTCTTTTAGTTGGGGAAGTGGAGAAATGGAGCAGCATAAAAGGATACGCTTCCTGGAGGAGAGGAATTCACTGTTGTTTCAGTGCTGGTGAAGTTGATGGTCTGCAGTCCTAAAATGCCTGGGTGAAAAGGGTGTTGGTGATGTGTGACCACTTGCATGAGGGGCAGGCAGATCAGAGCAGATCTGTTTTAGAGATTCCAATAGTGGTTCTTTCCCAGAAGACATTAAAAATTTAGTGGTCACCTAGAAAAGGATGCAGAGGACTACTTCATCCTTCCGAGTAACAGAGGGGGGGAAAAGCTTCTTTCAAACAGTGCCTATGCACAGCCCTCAGCCTAATTGGCCCTTGTCGAGCCCTCTGTCAGGCACTGATGAGAAGGGTGCTTTGAAATGATCGTCATGGTTTGATCAACATCGTGCAAGAACTGATGTATGTTTGAGTCCTTCAGAATAATTTTTTGCAACCTACAGCACCTTGTTAATTGGCAAGGGAGAAGCAAAGAAGGCATTCACGGATAGGTGCTAGCTAAATAGTAGTTGATAGATACGGATTCATTGGAGCCAATTGGCTTCGGTTTTCTCATGAGTGACATTGTGTGTTTTGCCAGGACTTATTTTAGATATTTCTTTGTCATTACTTTTTTTACTCTTCTCATGTTGGCTTGTAAAATTGTCATATGTGCTTCCCTTACTGTTGTGTTGGAATCAGCGGCTTGTTTATCTCAAAGGTATGGGAGAGAAATGGATGATCTTCCTGATGTTGATAATATGTTGTTCCAAGGCTTTTGTCTTAAATGTGTGAGATGCACTATGAACAATGGTGGATTATTGTTGTCTTTAAAGCTGAGCAAGGAACTGTGCCAATGGCCACAAAGATGTAGATAGTGATTTTTACAATGTGTGTTGAGGAATGAAGTATGGTTGCCATGCTCCCAACAGCAGCTGATGAAGTAGGCATTTACGCTTCATCTCTCTTTGTCTTTTAGCAAGGGAATAAATTATTAGCTGTTTATTATTTCTTAACCTTCACTGGGCAACTTCCTTTCTGTACTAGTCAGCTATTCTGGAGTAGAGATACATGAATTTTGTTTCTTTCCTCCTCTTTAATTCTCATTTCCACATTCTCATTTGCTTTCAGTAGAGATAGGTAAGTTCGTGCTTTCTTTTTAACCAGTCTGAGTGGCAGAGAGCTGATCCAGTGCTTAGGTGACAAGGACAGACCTTGAAAAGGCCGAGGAATGAGGGGTGGGCTCTGTTAGCATGAAATGAATGGAGGAATAGACAGAAGCCTTATTTTTATACTATGCTTTGTCGGTCTTCTGTGATTTAGTAAATCTACCCCTTTACCATTTTCTCTCAGTTTTGAATTTCCCCCCACTTTGCTTTTTTTTTCTCATCCTTTTAAGAGTTCTTCTGGTTGTCATTTTTCTTTCACTTAATGCTTACGTGTAAGTCATGGTGCTTGTTCTGCCATTTGACCATCAAAACTTTTCATATACATATTGCAGTTGTATTTCCTAAGCCAGTCATACTCTTCCTACTTATTTTCTTTTGTGGTTTTTTTACAGCTTTCAGACTGCCTCTGACTGTGCAGTTCTGTTGTGCTGAGCTGCATACGAAACCAGGGTAAGAGATAGTCCTCGCCTGCAAGAGTTTATGAGCAATGTAAATAAGGCAGGCTCACAAAGGCGGGTAGGAACAGAAGCGGAGAGAAATGTCTGGTGCGAGGTTGCATTACGTGACGGTGCCAGGACCTGGAAGGTGGATGGTAACTAGTGTCTGTTGTTTACCCGTATACCACGTGCTACTCCATCACCTTGAGAACGAATCACTCTGCCTTCCCAGTTCATGCATTGTTAATTTCTTCCTTTTCTTTTCTAGTTTTTAGGGTTGCAGTTGCACACATTCAGTTCACAACTACATTTATGCTTCCTTGGGCTTTGATTTCTCCATATTTGCTGTTTGGTAGCCAGCCTCCTATGTGTTGCTGTCAGAAGGTTTTGGGGTTTGGCAGCAAAGAGAAGGAAGCTGCGGTGTGTCTCTCTGGAGGTGCCAGTGTCAGTGTGCTGCTGCTTCAAAAATAAAATCTTAGCTGATATTGCTGGCTGGCTTCATGGGGAACGGAATAGAACTGGACAAAAGAGCAAAGCAGCTGAGGTTAGTGTGAGACAGCAAGTCTATTCCCAGCAGATGAGAGCTCTGGAAATATCATCATGTTCAATGGCTGGGGGCTTGTGCTCAGTGAGGATTAGAGTTGGTATTTTTTCATGCTTGCTTCCCATTTTGCTGGGGCTGCAACATTGCAGGAAAGCTGTGTTTCTCACAACTGTTTGGTGCTTTTAGAAAGTAAATACTGTGAGAGGGGAAAGGGATGCATATGTCTTGCAAGTTGGCTGCTGATAAATGTTAGGTTGAAATTTCAAAGGGACAGTGCTTTGTACAGTAGCTTGGGGCCTCAGAGTCAGAAGTGCTGGTCGCCTACAGCTCCTGTTAGCTTCAACTAGAACTGTATGTACTTTACACTTTTGAAGACCAGGAGTTCCATAGGGCTTAAATGTTACATCTTTTTTATTTTTTTAATAGCATTTACAAGCTGACAGGGAAATCTTCTTTCACTTCTACTGTGTTTTTCACAGGGGGTGGGAGAAAGAGGGTTGAGAGTCCAAGGAAAGAGCTCTTATAGCAGTGCTAGAATGGATTTCCAAAAGCAAATACCTCTGCATCTGTTAACCTGTAACAGTGCATATTGTTAGCAGAATATTGCTAAGGATTTAAATTACTGTGTTGTTCATTTGCCTCTGGAATTTATATTAGATAATGAGGATGGATGTCATTTCTTCCATTCTGTCTTTTTATTTTTTATTAATCTTGTAGTGTTTGGGATTTGAGGGCTGTCAGGAGATGGTTATTTGCTTAGATAAGGGAAATTGTGACAGAAGCTTCTCTAGTAGTTATGCAGAGTTTAGTTTTATGAAACATGCATTTAGAAGAATACTCCCTGCTTTGGGCTGTTACAAGCTCTCATATTAGAGTGGCAGGAATTTATTATTCCTTAAAAAGTACTTCAGTTCAAAAGGACCTAAATTTTCAATATGTGCGTTTGGATATGTACCAGTATTAATCTTCCACTAGATTGCAGAGAAAAACTTGAGTGTCTGACCCAGATATGCCTAAAGGGCTCAAAAGTCGCACACACAAAGCAGAATAAAGTCTTCTAGATTGCCTGGGATGTAGCAGCCAGCCTCACCAGGGCTCCCTAGGCTTAGGTGCAGGTTGCAGTCTTGAGTATTTCTGGATTTTATAGACTGAGTTTTTGGGGTTAACACTCAGCTGAGAATCATTGACTTTTTTAATTGCACATGTATTTTGAAATTCTGGGTTTGTGTCTCACATTGCTGCCAAGTGCTGCTGTGTCTGTTGCTTACTCAGCATTAGCAGTGGGAATATCCAAGGCAGACATCTAGGAGGGCAAAAAACTGTTCCCGATTTATTTAGTTGTTTATTTTCTCTTTTGTTGTTTAATTTCTCTAGTTGTTTTTTGCTTTTCTTTAGATGTTTGGTTGTCCAGTTTTCTTCCCCTTGTTGGTAGAAGTGATTTCTTGGGTCAGATGGCTGCCTGAGTTGGGATACTGATGACCTGTGATGTGCTCTCCCTTTGGGCACTATCCTGCAGTCTGGGTGTGCTTGCAGCTGAATGTCACCTTGTGGGCAACTCTGCTGAAACTGCAGCGCTGCATATCTGATGAGGAATAGGCAAGAGGACTGGCAGAATTTAGCCTTTAGAAAAGAAATTTCATTTTGTGAGCGCATCACAAACAATAGAGAGTTAAAAGATGAAAAACTGTCACTACATAGAAAAATAATACTGTTTCAATTTAAGCCTTGGTTTAGTAAGTTTTCCTGGAAAGAAACTTGTTCCTGAGGGCATTTTATCAATTTTTCTCTCTCTAGGGTTTTATACTGCTGCCCATCACTGCAGTATCTGAATGCTTTCTATGTAGAGATTGATAGCAACTTTCAAGTCCCCAGTGAACTCAGCAGTCTTTGGCACTTTAGGGGGCAAAAAAAAAACTTGAGTGGAATTTTTCAAATAAAATGTTAGTCCTATTTAATTTTACTTTATAACAGTAAAGAAGGGTTTTTAAGTTATTCCTGTGGGAAAATTTATCAAGTGTTTTTCATTTTTCTCCTTTTTATGATTTTGCTGAGGTTTTTTGGGTACAAGAAGCACAAGTATTAAAGTTGGAATACATTACTGACTTTTCAAAGTGTGGTTTCCTAAATGTGACATCAAGCAGATAAGAGACAAGTTATCAAATATCTAATGTTAGAGGTTTTCTTTTTTGTTCAGTGCTATCTAGTTTGAAAAACATTCAAATAATATTTACGTTTTTACAGGTGATGTGTACCAGCTCTGTATGAAATCATGAGAACCATTAGATAGAGTCTTTTGTCTTTTAAAAATGATTCAAGTAAAAGTAGATGTTCAAATTAGCAGATAGGAATAAATTCTTAAATCTAGGAAGATTACAGTGAGAGGATTTACTAACTGGTTTGGATATTCAGTTCTGAACTATTTCAGTATTAGACTTGTGTGGCTAATCTATCTGTCCAATCATGTAGTCTATTTAAACAAGGTACTTGGCTTTTCCTGAACAATTTCAAAGAGAAATAAAACAATCATAATTATTTTTTCTTTCTATCCAGTCTGTTGGAGAAATACGTTGATTAGTTTATACATAGTTTATGCATGTGTGTATCTTTATTGGATGTGAATAGTAAGAAGTTTTTGAAGAAACTCAAGATGTAGCAGTGTGTCCTGTGGTTAATTCAGGAGATGACTGCTCCTGTAATCGTTTCTTTGTTGTTGTGTTTTGTGGTTTTTTTTTTTTTAATCTGACATTATTGTGAGCTCCAGATATTAGAGCTCTTAGATCTGTCCTGCTACCAGCATTAATGAGTGCCTCTAATAGTGTCCTAGTGAAGATAGATGTCTCTTGTAACTTTTGACTGAGAAATGGGGCTGGTGGTAGCTAGAGAGTTGAAGGTAAACCACTCAGTATTAAGGTATGGATCTGAGCTGGGCTGTGCATTTAGTGGCCAGTTTTTGGAGGAACAATTCCAGTAGAGCTCAGGAGAAGTAGGGAGAGCAGAGAGGATAATCTGGCAGTGAGAAGTTTTTTTTTATTTCCTTGATGGATTGATAGTATTTTCTTAAAAGGCACATAATATCAGAAGAGACCCCAAGAAGTCATGCAGACCATCTTCCCTTCTTCAGAGGTGAAATCAAGTGCATTTATAGTATCTCTACCATAGAATCATAGAATAGTTAGGGTTGGAAAGGACCTTAAAATCATCTAGTTCCAACCCCCCTGCCACGGGCAGGGGCACCTCCCACTAAACCATGTCACCCAAGGCTATGTACAACCCGGCCTTGAAGACCACCAGCGATGGAGCATTCATATCTTCCCTTGGAGTGGTGTCCCTCAGGGACTGGTGTTGGGACCGGTCTTGTTCAACATCTTTGTCAGTGACATGGACGGTGGGATTAAGTGCGCCTCAGCAAGTTTGCTGATGACACCAAGCTCTGTTGCTTGGTTGATACATTGGAGGGAACGAATGCCATCCAGAGGGTCCTTGACAATTTGATAGGTGGACCACTCGGTGGATAAAGAACTGTCTGGATGGCTGCACGCAAAGAGTTGTGCTCAATGGCTCAATGTCCAGCTGGAGACCAGTAACGAGTGGTGCCCCTCAGGGATTGGTGTTGGGACCGGTCTTGTTC
>JASSUY010038419.1:0-12302 GCA_032466535.1 Forpus xanthops | reverse complement strand
GGGTTCAAACTTAAACAGGGGAAGTTTAGATTGGATCTGAGGAAGAAATTCTTTCCTGTAGGGGTGGTGAGGCACTGCAATGTGTTGCCCAGGGAAGCTGTGAATGCTCCATCGCTGGTGGTGTTCAAGGCTGAGTTGGACATAGCCTTGAGTGGCATGGTTTATTGGGAGGTGTCCCTGCCTGTGGCAGGGGGGTTGGAACTGTATGAGCTTAAGGTCTTTTCCAACCCTGACTATTCTATGATTATACAATTGTACATGGCAAATCTTGTTCTCCACACTGCTTTTCCAAACCGGATTAAGTGTATGTTAATAAACAAAACCAAATAGTTTTTTCTCTTTTTTTATTAAATGTGAGCAAATCCACACAAGTTTTGAGCCTGGGAAAATAAAAGTTTCTGTTTAAAAGCAAATAAAGCTCTATTTTAAGAAAAACTCATAGTAAGAAGTTGAAACTTAAGGTTAAAGTAGAAATAGTGACTAATTTGGATGGGAAGAGTGAGTGAAAGATATCTAGCATGCAGTTCTGTTGTGCAGAGTTCCAGCAAAGGTCCTTGGCTCTGGCCATGTGTTACAGCTGTGCTCTTTCACTGTAGAATCCTCCAGGAATGAAGTAAAAGTTTATGGCACTGGGTAACCTGAGAGAAAGCTCCATGGGGCTGCTGCACTGTCACCAGATGAGCATGGGCCAGGAGGAGGTGGCTTCTGCCTGCATTGCAGTGGAATGTGAGTGCTTGGGAGAAATGAAATTCACAGGCTTTTCCAAAATGAAGTTTTCCAAATGCTGGCAAAATTCTGGTTTTGTGAAAAAAGTTTGGTTTTTTTTTACTTTAGTTTCCCAGTCTGGAGCATCACCTTAGGAAGTGTGACATCTACCACAAAACAAGCTGAATTCCAAACAGCATCTCTGCGGGAGCACACCCCAAGCTGCTCACGCACCCCAGGATGCTCCAGACACAGGGACCTCCTGCCCATGGCCATGGGAGCCCACTGGGGAGCACAGGCCCACAGCAGCTGTTGATGCTGTGTAGTGATGGGCCCAGCATGCCTTACTGCTGCAGGCTTCCAGCTCTGCGGCTGTGCTCCCAGACTGGGACCATCAGCCTGGAGTGACTGAGCACAGGCGTGCTTTTGGGAAGGCAGAGCAAGGCTTCCATGAGAGGATAATGCTCACATGCACACGCATGTGTTCTCTCTCTCCAGGTGAAAAATCCAGTCCAGAATAAAGAATTGCAGAATCATAGGATGATCGGATGGTTTGGGTTGGAAAGGACCTTAAGACCATCCAGTTCCAACCCCCTGCCATGGGCAGGGATGCTTCACACTAGGCCATGTTGCAAAATCTCATGTGAGGCTGCAGCTTTGTGGTCCCCTGCAATCATTACCTTAAACACTGTGTATGTGATTGAGGATGCCATTATAAAGTTTTTATGAAGTTGAAGTTATGTTTGTCCTCACGCTGTTGTTTAGTCATCTTGATCTTCCAAATGTCTGTTTAACTCCTATGTGAGTTCTGCAGCCAGTGCTAAATGTATGCAATCCAAGCTGCTGCCCCTCTGAGGGGGAAAACAACTTACTTAGAATCATAGGATCAGCTAGGTTGGAAAAGACCCTCAAGATCCTCAAGTCCAACTTTCACACTGTAGTTAAAAAACTGACTGAATTTTCCCCATAAAATAACCCAAGGATAACGCGTCCTTGAATTAGGCACTGAACTAATTACTGTTTCTGATTGCTTGATTCCCTTACATTATATATTCGTTGATTATTGTTCTTCCAACTCCCCTATTCGAACTCAAAGCTAGAGCAAACTAATGTTTGGGGAAATTGGTGCAGTAATAAATCAGGGACTTGAAGTGTCTGATTTGCTTTTCAATGAGATAAAAAAGCCATTGGCAGCAATAATTCTTCTCAGAGAGAATAAGTCCATTCGTAATGCATTGTCTAGGCTCATCACAGGGGTTTTGAAGAATAACCTATTCCAGAAGAGAAAAAAAAGTTCAGTTACTTAATTTATAATCCAGAAGTCTCTTATGACTATTTCATTTATTACGTGCCTTATGAAGTGTTTCTACTATTCATTCTGAAAAATCATCACAGTTTGATGGCTTGACACATTCTCATGGTTTTTCCTTTCCTTGCTGCTTCGCAATGGAAATGTTACTTTGGTCCCTGCTCAGCCTGTGTGTCCCAGGCTTTGGGAACCCATTCAATGCCAGTGCCTTGGTGCTGCTTTCTTGAGAAGATCACTGCATCCATGTCCTTAATTTGCACTTGTGGCACTTCATGTAAAGCCTTGAGATGAGGCATGGCATGGAAGGTAACTGCTTCCCTGCTCAGGAAGTCACGTGTCTGCTTTTCTGGATAAGGCAATGGATGTATAGACGTGTTCATACAACACCAGCCATGTTAAACCTGGTTTGTTATACTAGTGGTAGATTGAAAAGGAAGCTCAACAGCATATACTGCCAGTAACTCTGGGAGTATGGCAAAAGAATCTGGTGCACTTCCTTCAGATAAGTCTCTGGGCTTTGTTCTCCTTTAGTCAAATGCATGCTTACCTCCAGTTCTTCCTGTTGGTCATCTTTTGGCCTCTTCACTCTTGGTCTTGGCTGCATTCCTTAGATTGCTCTTTTTGAAGTACTTGGAGTGGTTTAGAAGTAAAAGCCGTAATTCAAGCGGTGCCTAAATACCAACCTAGGCAAAAAAATTAAGTCTTGAGTTAGTCTGTGCTATAAGTGGAGTGGAGCTTCGTCTTACACAACAGCACAGAACCAAAGTCAGACCCATTTGTTACAAGGAAGATGCATTACCTGGGTTGGGTGCTGATGAAGTTGAGGGTACTCAAGTGGAACTCTGTGAGAGCATGTCTGGATGTATAACTGTTATTGTCCCCATTTTACTGATGAGGTTTTACAAATTGCCTTTACTTGTCCTGTTCTGCCAGAGGGCTACTGAGACATAATTAGTTTCTGTAGTAGGGCTGGAAATAGATTCATAAGCAACTGAATGCTGTGAAACAGTGCTTCTGATTGTAATGTATTATTGTAAGCAAATAACACTGCTGATGGTATTGATGATCGTGACTAGGAGGCTTGAAGAAGCTCTCAAGCAAGATGGCTTTCAGGATGCATTGCGATTTGTGTTGTGCATTCCTGGTTTTGAACGCTTGGGCTCTGCAGCCCAAGCCTTGCTGTAGATGTAAGAATGGATTCATATAAACCATTTTGTGTTTCCAGTGCAGTACTGCAAGTTCTGCAAAACTCCTCTTCAAGGGGAAACTTGATTTTAATGTATCTTTGAATCTCCTAAAGGGAAAAGGCTCACTTCACTTAAATATGTAATGACTTCATTCTTAAGCAAGAATTCACTTACTTAAGAATTTCTTAAAATAAGAAATTTAATTCACTTCAGTGAATTCTGCTGCAAGGCCATTAAAAATGCTGGGAGGATTATGTTGCTGGGCTTGAAGTTTCCTGCTGTTGCTGCAGGGCAACTGAGAAGGAGCAGAGCATTGGGGTTTGGAGTGGTGGTTTTTGTGGGGCAGGGAAAAAGCTTCATCATCTGTCCCCTTGCAATGCTACAGTTTGATTATAGCCATGACTTGTTATGTGCCATTTAGTGTTTGAAAAGGATTGATTGCGCTTGCCTTTGGATTAACTCTTCACACAGGCTTTGTCAGGGCCTCTGTGTATAAACTTGCATTTGAGACAGAGTAGAGAATATCTTAGAATCATAGAACAGTTATGGTTGGAAAGGACCTTAAGATCATCCAGCTCCAACATCTCACACTAGACCATGTCACCCAAGGCTCTATCCAACCTGGCCTTGAACACTGACAGGGATGGAACATTCACTACTACTCGGAGCAGACTGTTCTAGTGCCTCACCATCCTCACAGTAAAGAACTTCTTCCTTACATCCAACATGTTCTTCCATGAAGCTCATTACTGATGATTGGGACAGGATTGTACAAACTGAAGCCTTGATTGCTCTTTGGGAAGCTACAGAATTGCTGGAAAACAGCAGAAAACATTGCAAAACATGGAAGCAGTCTTGATGGCAGTTTGGACACAGCCCTTGGTAGTGCCTTTGCCCTAACTCCAGACTAGACCTGAGCTCTGGAATTGCTGCTCTGCATGTGGCATCTGTACCCCTCAGCACAGCACAGCCCAACCACCATGGAAAAGGGCTTCAAGGCAATAGGAGTTTAGTGTGGGAATAAGCAGCTCTGTTTTGGATACTGCACATCTCATTAGATACCACCTACAGCTGTGTCCAAACTGCCACCAACCTATGGGACATCGGACTGTATACTCATCTCCTGAACTAAGATTGTATGTGCTTAGTGAGATAGCCTTTGAGACCCCAACAACATACACACACCAGAATTACTCTCAGCAGGTGAGTGTATGGCAGCCGGAGCTGTCTCTTGTGCAAAGAATTTGAATTGAAAAAGTTGATGCTGAATGGATTCACAATTTCATATTAATAGTGTAAAATGGAAAATGCTGCTAGGTTCTATGGCCTGTAAAATTTATGTATTGCAGGAAATGTATTTGTTTAACAAACAATACAAAAATTATTCAACTATATAAAGAATATGTAAATGGGTTTCATTTTTTCTTTTCAGTGGGAATGGGTGTGTTGCCAGATGGCATTTCAGTATCTTGTTTAAGTGCTAAGTGATGTGCTACGTTCCTTACAAAGCCTGAACATAATCAAGCTTTTCGCTTCCCAGTGTGGGTTGGGTACCATGAAGCTTTTTTTTTGTGCTCTGAATTGCTGTGTTATGACAACGTAAGGAAATGTGACTTTTTCAACAATAAGGGGCAATGCTGAGAAATGGGATGTGCTCCTCCTGTGTTACTTAGGAGATCACTCAAATGTAAGACTGAAGTGCACAAAAAGAGGCTGTTCATCCCCAGAGGCTCTTTGTACAAGCTAGGAGAGGCACAGGGCTCTGCTTTAAGTAGAGGGCCCTGTCCAGCTCCATGTTTTCAGTCCATGGTACCCTCAGCAGACACACAAGCAAAGGTTTCTCTGGGAAGTGCTGGAGCTGGAGCACAGAGCTTGTCCTCCACTGCCACTTGGCACATACCTTATTTTTTAATCCCACTTTCAACTACTTATAGAAGCAGGAGATTCCATAATTTAATGTTTTTCAACTGTGTGCACCCTGCAAAGGGCAAAAAAATTGCCTGTAGGAGGCTTTTGCTTGCTGCCTCTGTAACAGATGTGGCACAATGGCAGGACAGTCATTTTCCCACTGGCTCTGTTATGTTTATGAAACCAACTTATTTCTCCCTGAGAGCAGGGAGGTTGTGTTGGGGCTCCTGCCACTGAGAAAACAACAGAGCTATTTGTGTATAAAGAGAGGATTTTGTGTATAAAGCTGGTTTATATCTATTAAATTCCTGTAAATTCATTCTTGTGAAACAATTCATCTGGATTAGAGTCTAAACGTCCCACCTCTGCCTTCTGGTTCGGAAAGCCTTCTTGATAAGCAAGAGACCCTATGTAGATGTGTCTCTGGCCAGCCCTGTCTCATCACACCCTACAGAACTCTAGTACTCTAAAAGAGAAAAAGGAAACTGCCTTCTTTTTACCTTGTACCAAAACGCTGCTCTACAACAGGTTTGGGGTTTGCATTGAAATAAATGCTATCTGCCCTCTTCATTTTCTCAGATAACAGACACAAAGTCAAACACTGATGTTGGGCTGTGGAATGGCTTTCCAGCCGGTGCCATTGGAACATCAAACCCACCAGTGTTCAGATAGTGGCTGAACTTTCAGAGGCTTCGGCATGGGCACAAATGAGAGCTGCTGCCATGCAGATGTTGCAGGGGAAATGTGAGCATCCTATTAGCATGCCAGTGCTGAAACAGGACTATGTGGCTGCAAATTGAATCTTCCCTTTTTTCCATTTTTCCATCGCTGCTTCCCACATGCTGTTCTGGTACCGGACAGGTTTGTGTTTGGTTTTCCTTTTTTTTTTAGGGTAGAAAGAAAAGTCAAATCACATTGAAAAATGTAATTAGATTGCTATGATTTAAGCAGTCTTATATTGGCTTTAGTACTTCGTTTCCGGTGCAGCACCCCCTGGTCAGGTACAGGGACAGTCCCATTCCATATGCACAGCACTGATGGGTTGGCTGTAGCATTACCTGCTGCTTCTAAACAACTTACCTTGTCAGAAATAATCTTCAGCAATGATGAACTGAGTTTCTGCCAGTTGATTTTCCTTTTTGTTGATCTGTAGTTGCTCAGAGAGCAATCCATAACCTGGGAGCTTTAGGGGAAAAAATAATCCTAAAGCTCCTCTTGGAAGAGACAGCAAATAACCAAGGCTTCGTAACTGCTTCTGCATGCTTTAGGAAGAGGTTTTGTAAGTGCTAGTAACAATGCTCTAGTTTCTCCTATTTGTACTATTCAATATGCTAAGTAGATATAAGCATATGAATTTGAGTTGATGATTAAGAAGCTTCCTGTTGAGCTTATTGAAAAGTGCCATTTTTCAAAGAAAATTAGGTAAAAAATAGAGACTACAAACCAAAACCTCATAGTTATGATTGGAATAATCTGGAAGGGAATTAATTTTCCACTGAACCCCTGAAAGCTGACTGTGAAGTTTTTCGTATAATGAAGTGTATTGTTACAAGAAGCATTTTCTATTTCACTTTTTTAAGGGCTTTTTTCTTACCTCTCTGAAGAAGAACACATGGTTTATATCCAGAAGGTGTTCTTTACAGTCTAAAGTTTTGATAACCTACAAGGTTACCCAGTAGAGAAAAACATCACCTTTCTCTTCTTCACAGCACACATGCTGTCTGCCTGCTGTCTGTAATCGTCTCTAATGCAGCTTCCTCTCTTCAATCCCAATATTGGCAGTGGGACCTCTCAGTGTACTCTGGCTCTTTTAATTCCTTGATCTTCACCCTTAGCAAATCAGGATGCTCTTATCATGATATCCCTAATGACTGCATTTACATTTCTTTGTTCTCATCAATGGAAACTAGTTTGTAGCTAGTGTTAAGATGTGAATTTAGAACTGTCCTATTAGACTTGATATGGGGGATTTTTTTCCTCTATCCTGTTCCCCATCAAAGTGGGATTTCCCAGACAGCAGGTGATTTAATGGTTAATGGTTCAACACCTCCTTCAGCAGATTAGGGGCCCCCTTAAGCAGCCTTTATTTATTGCAGTCCTGTCTTGGTGGTTCAAGAGGGTGAAAAAGTCCTGTGATTATGCTGCATAGGGTACAGTGGAGTTTGTTGCATTATACTAATTGTTTTTTATGCTTTCTGTAAAGGCCTGGGTACGTACTGCTCTGTCTCTGGTATGTGTTGTGGCCTATGATTACAATTTAAATAACGATTGTTTGTAGGCTCTTTGCTCTGGAGATTAGCTTCTCTTGGAGTTTTCATCAAGTTTCAGTTCAAAAGGGAGAAGCGTAGAGGTATCTGTAATCACTAATATGAATTATATCCCTGTGTGAGTAGCCAGTCCTTGAGGATTCAGTCCTGTTATTGATCTCTCATGTGATTGTCCTCAGTATCACCATTGCTTACGTGCTGCAGTAGCCAACTGGAGCCAGGGTTAGTGAGGCCACCTCAGCAATGCTGGTTGACCAGGCAGCTCCTCAGTATGTAGGTGATGTTCTTGGAAAGCTGTGGTCTAACGTTTACTTCTGCCAGTTTTCTATGGTCAGATAATTTACTGTCCAGGGGATGGGAGGATAGTACGGAATGACGCTGCTGCAAGTGAAGTGACTGCAAAGAGCACAAGTTAGAGCCTTCTAGACCACCTGAGACTTCTTTACTCTTCTAATCACTTCTTTATTTCTCCAGCTAAGAGCTAAGCTATGGAGAGGAAGCAGGAGGCTGTGGGCCTCTCTTCTTGCCCCTCAGCAGACTTCAAGAAGTACATGCAGAATCCTCCTTCTCCCTTCTCAGAGTTGCTATGCTAACTGTTGCATTGCTGTCTTTCTGTACGTGTGGATGCTTGCATGGGTGCATGACTGCGTGCATGATTCTCTTCACTGCTGCCCTGAGTTCCATGGTCATACAGGGGACAGTGAGCTCCGACTTCCCTTCCTGCCCCTGTGGTAAGGGAAAGAGGCAATTCTGGGCAGGGAGGAATGGACGATGACACTGGGGGACAGGGCCAACATTTAAATACACCTGGAAACAATCCTATAGTCCCTGGGAAAGAGGACCGTATGGCCCATGTAGGACCCTATGGCCCATGCAAAACACATCCAACGTCACCTTAAAATTACCAACAGGCAAAGCTGTGTATGGTTGTCGCTTTTTGTTAAATCTTTTTCTTACTTTTCCCTAGACCCTGCCCGCTGGTTTTACGTGTGTCAGAGAGGTAAAGCTCGAACCGGTCTGACTCTGTTGGTCAGTTAATTTTCTTAGCAAAAGTTTTCTTAAGCTAAGAAACAGGCTCCCCTATGGCTGGGTTCAGTCTCACTGTACACACCAGCAGCAAACAGTGAAAGGTGCTTGAGCATTGCCCAGCTCCCCGGTAAGGCTGTAGCAAGGGAAGCTGCTCCAAGTCTCCCTCAACCTCCATGTGCTCCTGTGCAGTGCTAAGCCATATACTTCACATTTCAGGGACCCTCCATGTAAGGTTTTGCGATGGTATTACTGGGAATTTTCATGAATAACCGAAGGGAAGTGATTCTCTACCCTTTCTAAGTGAGCTTGTTTTGCAAATTCAGCTTTGAAAGCTGCTTGGAAGAAAGCCCTTGTCCCAAAAGCACATCTTCTGCAGTGTTCCTGTGAAAAAGCAGCAAAGCACCCAGCAAGCTTTCAGAGGTTTTCTACCTGTTTTGAAGCTGCTTCCCTTATAAACATTACTAAGGATAAGTGGGAATGTGCAAGGAAAAGTGAAAAGCAGGTGCTGTCACAAGTTAAGTTCTGGTGCACTGGAAGAACAGCCTGCTGTCTCTTGCTTTGGGAATGGCCACAGCAAAGCTAGTTCTGATGCTGAACACAATACAGTGTTTGCAGAAGCATTTAAAGTCAAACTGGACGTCGTGTAGTTCATGTTCAAACCACCGTACTGGATCTTAGTTGTGTGCTGAAAGGCATTTTGGAGGCATGCATAGCCTCTGACTACTGCACCTCCTTTTTCAGAGCATAACCTTGTTTGAGCTTCCTAATGTTCAACTGTGAAGCTGATTAAAGGAGTATAGAGGCAGAGGAAAGTATGAACATGACTTTTGCATACATCATAGCAAGAATTAACCAGGAAATTTTAAAATTCTATTATCTGTGTAATTAAATCTCAGAATTTGATATATCGTTGGGTTTTCATGTAGCTTTTCTCTGCAGCTAGTGGTGGTGCAGGTTCCCGTAGGCAGAACAGCCTTGCTCAGCTTGGCTCTTAGTGCAAGGAATTTGGTGTTGCTGATTTAGTGGTGGAAACAGACGTGAAAGAGTCAGAAAATCCTTGCAGGAAAAGTGAGTGGGTAAGGAGACATCAGCTCCTTTTTGGGTTATTGAGTGGAGAGAGTCCCTTTGGTTTGGAAATTGATCTCTCCAGCCAGGCAATAACATTCTTAACATTAATAATTTACTGATAAGGAATGTTCAATTTTAATTGTTTGATGTTTAATATATTGATGTGTATCTTCGTGTCATGTTTTTATTGATATTTGCAGTGAGCAGATTTTCCTTAACCCTTCTTTAGAAGTGATAGATGTGCTGTACATGTGTTTAAGCTCCAGCTGAGCTGTCGTTCTGCCATGATAGCCTTGTCAGTTTGCAAGTATTTGCCAGATGTCACCTTAAGGGCTGAGACTTGGATTCTGTTGGTGGAAGCACATGGAGCTGCACACAAATACCTTGACTCTTCAAAGAGTGGAGCTGTATTTGGCTCTGCCCAGGGGTCTGGAAGCACAGCTCTCAGAGGACTTCACAAAGCACTGTCTCCTACCGCTCCTGTTTACACCACTGGCAGGGAGCACTGAAGCAGGGTCTGTATCAATAACACAGCTCTCACCCGACTCCCATAATTTTTGGCCCTAATGAGAATTTATGGACTCAGGCCTTCAATTATGTCTCTTCATGAAATATGCAGCTATTTGCAGTTGGTTTCCCACAGGCAGGATGGATTTCCAGCAAGATGTGCCCAAGCAAGTGGCCTGTCTGGAGATTAATTCCAAAGATGTAAAGGATAAACTGGAGTTAATGTTTTCCTTCAGGTCCTCACTCCTAAAATGTAACTAATGGGTTTTTTAATAAAAATAAGATACAGGCTAATAATTCTTGCACATAACTTAATCCCCTTCTGCTGTGTTTGTAAAACTACCTATTTCATCTAGTGCTTGTCAGTGTTACAGTTAACATCGGGCACATGAGCTGTGTTTTACATCTTGATTAGTTTTCTTTAACAAAAAGTGAATTTATTTATAAGCAGCATCTTTTCAAGCCCTTCCCATTAGCCACAGAACGTGGTGGTGCAGCTTTACCATGCAGCCTTAGGAAGCAGGGGACAGGATCATTGACATCCTCCCTCCAAAGTGTGGTTTAGGTCTTGGCTTGTCCTTGGCCAGCCCTAGCAATGTATTGAGCCGTTGCTATTGCTCTGTGCCAGGCACATGGGTTGAAGGGCTGGAAATGCCGCAGTGCTGATGTGGCCACTTTGGAGAGCAGTTATTTGGTGCTCCTTGTGTTTCACAAGGGAGTTTGGGCAAGTGAAACCAGCCCTGGGCTTCTGTGCAAGATGTTGCTTGTGTAGAGGCAGCTCCAGCGGGAGGAAGGACAGGCAGGGTGATGAACTTGGCTGTTTGAAGCCACAGCTGAGAAAGCAGCTGGTAAATAACACACAACTGTTTCCTGTTCTCCAGCGCGCAAATGCAATGTAGGCATGGTCTGGGACCAGTTCAACCTGTTCCACTTATCAGGAAAGGAGGGTTGGATCTGAAGAAGGCATTTTTGTATGGAAATAGGTTCCTAAAGCGAATACCAGATGTGCTGTCACACATGTGCTGCCAGCACATGGCACATGCTTTCTGGTGCTGGCTTAGTGCCTGGTCTCTGTGCCTTGAGGAACTGGGTTTGGGCAGTGCCTGGGTTCATGTAACTGTCCTGCATGTGCATTGTGTTCCCTGTGTGCTTTAAAGGTAAATGGACAATGAAACAATGTTTTTCATCTCATGGCAGATAAATGAGCCTGTGTCCAATGGCTCAAAAAGATCTGTGAAAGTGACATATCAGAGCAGGTTGTTTTCCTTCCAAGTTAATAAATTTCCTTACAATGAGTGAGGGAAGGAGCAAGTTCCCCTTCGTGGTCTGTGAGGTAAAGCAGCAGTCAGCTGGGGTTGAAAATCTGTTTTCCCCAATGAGGAACCAATTTCATCTGTAAGCGTGTTGATGTACAAAACAGCTTTTACGTGAAGAGGCTTAAATTACTCCAGTTTATCAGCTGGGGAAGTGCAGGTTCTGTTCAGCACAGTTTACAGCAGTGAGGCACAGGGCCATTTGCAGGCAGTCTAAGTATGGAAGCCTTCCAATTGTAAAGATAACAAAGATAAAAATAGAACTAAAATGAGAGGATGTATAATCCAGCCTCATTAGTTTCCAAAGTGTGTTCAGTTAAAATATTGATCTACTCTAATGACAATTCATTCTCTGCTCTTGAGCAAGCAGCAGAGAAATGAAACAGTACCTTTAATTACCAACAGTCTGTAAAATATGCACGTACATGCAAGTATGTTAGCATTATTTTTCTTTGCAAAATGAAGACACCATTTATTTTGTCTGATACATAAAATGTGCCTATCCTGTGGGCTAAGCAAATAGGGATGGTGTTCTGCCCCCAGTAAACATGACTGCATGCATGATTCTCTTCAGAATTAAGTCATTATTACAACCTGGACCTATTTTGGTGTAGCATTAACTCAGCTGCTTCTCCCAGACCCACGCTTCATATCCTGCTACTAAAGCAGCCATAAACGTACGGCCAGAGACAAATTCTAAATCATGCTAAATGCTGCTTCCTATTCCTACAGTTTTAAACACGTTGCAAGAAGAATGGCTAAGCAAGTGCACAGGCATGTTCTGCACCAGCTAAACAGTGCAGATGATCTTACACCTATCCTTGTTCAGCTTGCAGGAGAGAAGGCTCCTGGGAGACCTTAGAGAGCTCCCAGTGCCTACACAGGCTAAAGGAAACATGGAGAAGGGCTTTGGACAAGGGCCTGTAGGGACAGACAGGGGGAATGGCTTTAACCTGCCAGAGGGGAGACTGAGATGAGCTCTTAGGCAGAAGCTCTTCCCTGTGAGGGT
>JASSUY010038418.1:0-23392 GCA_032466535.1 Forpus xanthops | reverse complement strand
CTGACATAAGTAGGAGCAAAACTGGGAGCGGGACACCAAGATGTAAACTTTCCCAACGTCTGGGCTTGTTCAGCCTTTGATTCAGGGCCATAACAAATCAGGCCAGGATGCTAGGTAAAAACAGGTCCATTCAGCCTCTCCTCAGAGCAACAGGGCATTTTTACACAGACCTGTAACCCCTTCCAGAATCAGCAAGAATTTAGTGCAAGGGCCAAGACACAGTGGGAGCACACCCCAGCATGCAGAGAAGCCTCAGAAAGCATGGAAGAGTTTTACCTTGTGTTCAGCTTGCACAGGCAGCTAAAACACTGAAACACTGCTTGGAAGTAAGGACAGCATTGTTTAAGAAATTCTGGTTTGCAGCTCTACTTGTAAATGCATTAGATTGGGATTCCATCCTAGAATTAGATAATCTCCTCCATTGACAGTGAATTTCTTGCTGCTCAGTTTGCAAAGTATTCCACCAGAATAGCACAAATATTTGAATTTAGCTTATTAATGGTTAAGTGCTTGGACATGAAAAAGCAATGAGGTGATTAATACACCACCTGGACTATCCCACATTTCCATTTCCAAGGAACCAGGGAGAACAGTCAGCTGCAAAGTTCTTCACTCTATCTTTGCTTTGCTGAGCATAGTCATTTCCAGTTGTTGTGAACTATTTTACTGATGCTCTTGTTCGTGGTCCTTGTGCTGGTCCCATTCCAGAGACTGTACTGGCTCTAGAGCAGGGAAACAGTGTGGATGACCCAGGAGTCTTTTCTAGCTGTGGCCTGCATGATACAAACCTCATGAAAAAACATCCATGACTGGAAAAAAATCCCGCTTTTTAAAAAAACACATTGTATTTTAGATCAATGCATGGGAATGTGAACTAATGTGGCTATGTGGAGCAATGACTTGCTCCCAGGTTATTTACTCTTTTATACTGCTATTTAACTCAGTTCACAGAGGTGGACGACTCTTTGCAAAGAAGTACAAAATGTTCACTCCTGCCCTGAGAAGCCTAACAGAGTCACTTGTGTTCATTATTATTGCTAGAGCACGTGGCTCTGCTCTTCACACATTTAAAGATCCATTAAGAATTAATTTTCAGAATGGTATAGCCCAAGACAAACAGACAGACAGGTCAAGACAGCTTTACATGTGAAACGTCTGTCATTAAGAAGAGTTTCAGAATTACTTCTCACTCACTGTGTTTGTTCCTTCTGTGGGAGCTCCCTCAGAGTGAGCCTTGCCAAAGGCAGTAGAAATAAATTTTTCTGTGGAAGG
This sequence comes from Forpus xanthops, assembly GCA_032466535.1. Classification (NCBI taxonomy): domain Eukaryota; kingdom Metazoa; phylum Chordata; class Aves; order Psittaciformes; family Psittacidae; genus Forpus; species Forpus xanthops. The sequence continues at coordinate 22,120 of JASSUY010038418.1, read as the reverse complement.
GAAGGGGTTGAAAAGAAGGATCCGTGTGGCTATTAATACTCATGTCTCAGCTGGAATAAAGTGTTCATACAAATGGTGTGCGCTGCTAGATAGATAGCAGAATTTATAGTACTCCACCTGCATGGGATATTCAGTGGAAAGCACATTAAAAGGATTTAGAGCGGAAGAAGGAATCACTTCACTTGAAATACTATGACTGAGTTTTGTTGCTATAGCATCCACCTATTTTACTCTATTAAGGATTTTATACGATCTTCATTGTGGTATTTTTTGATATCTTTATCCCTCTTGATTTTTGTTTGGCCCTTCTCAGCTTTCACCTTCCTGTGGAAAGTAATGGCTTGAACTCACATTCCCTGGAATGAGGGGCAACCTGATTAGCCAAGGGCCCCTTTAGATCCTAAACATAGTGATAAACCCTCCCCCACCCTTTAAAACTTTGTCTCACCAATGATCAAGGGCTCAGAAGAAGGGGCATTTGTGACAAAGTTCACAGTGTTTATAATGGGACCAGGATGCCATCCAAAAATGTTGAGCTGCAATCATGTAGTGGGTAAATGCAAAGTCCAGTGCTCAGTGCTTTAAAATATCTCTGGAGACCTCTCAAAATTGCAGAACAAATCAGTGGCTTTGCTTCTCAATTGTCTTTCCCTCCCCACATTTCTGGTTTTTGACAACCTAGATATATCCTTTGCTAATATCAGCCATTCTGAACAAAGATATTACTGAGGTTTGCTTTTGCAATCCATTCAGCAACATGTCATCACAATGAAAGTACCAGTAGGCATCAACTCACATAAGCCTTTTCAAGGCAATATGGCAGCTGAGAAGCTGCAGTGATTGAATGGTGTGGAGCAGGTGGGCAACACCATTTCCCTGTAAAAGCCTGGAAAAATTACACCTGGAATCATGCCTTTATGCCTTTTATCAGAAGGAAGCAGGCAACATGGAGGGAGCTCAGAGGGAGAGCAATACAAAATGATTAAAGGGCTGTAGGGAGAAGGGCTGGATAGAAACAGTTGGGCATGTAAGTAAGGCATGAAAACTAAATGTGTGCAGTTTATGTAAGCAATCTTTAAGGAGAGGGCATGATGACATAAAGTATAGCTATCAAGGAGGGGGGGAATTATGTGAGTTGGTAGGAGGGATTACCACTAAAAGAGAAGTGAAAGTGAGAAAAGGAAGATGTACATGGCCTTATGAGGAAAATTTTCTGGACAGTGAGAGCTACAGGACTGTGGAACAGTCCTCTAAATGAATTGGTGGAAGCTCCATCTCTGGGGACATTTAAATGTGGACTGTACAGAGCATTAGAAAATATAAAAATATACTGTAGGGAACAATCCTGCACTGTCAGGGGATGGACTAGATGACTTAATGCATCTTTTCCATTTCTGATTTCAATGATTCTATGGCTCATTAATTGCATATCATACAAATGCAGTAAAACTTGATGGGAATTAAAAAAAAAATAGCCTACGTTGTGGAAGGACTGCCAGGCTGAGTATAGACTTATTCCTTAAAACATAGGAGGCAAGTACATCTCTCCTTAGGGTTGTTATTATTCTTATTCTATCCACATTCTCTTTAGGATATTCATGTTGCTTGTAACTGAGTTCAGGATAGTTGATACTTTCCCATGAGACATCCTGTGGACTGATGCTTTACACTGCTTCTTCAGTAACATAAAAATGCACAGTTTCCTACACTGGGATGTCCCAGGGTGAAGATAAGCAGTAATCTCCCTTTGCAGAATTAATATTATATAAGGATCGATCTATTTCTGGTGAAATACAAAGCAGAACTTTGTCTGATTTCATTTGTCTGGGAGCTAAACATATTGCTGGTAGTCCCTGAATCCACAGCATGCTAGGAAGCTCAGTAGCAGGTTATCAGTGAGTGGACAATATTTTGAGGAAGTCTGGGATTATTTGTTGAAGGTCTTTAAACACCTACTGGTTCTTGATCCTTCACGTTTGACTGTCCAAATTAAGTCAGTCTTTCTCTCCTCCAGTCATGTCTCACACCTTGAGTGAGAGACTCATGTAATGAGCTGCTGCTTCTTCAGCCTTTCCCACAGACTGAGATATATCCTGTATTTTCATGCAGGGCATCACAGTGGCCTCCTTCCTCAGACCAGTCACAATGAGCACCAGGGCACTGCAATTTTCCACCCACTGATGACTGGCACGATCTTGGAGCACAGAAGAAACCACAGCCTTGCACCTCAGCTGGGGACAGACCTCACCTCTTGGCATGTGGTAGACTATGACATTGACCTAAAAGTGGGGAAAATAATTCTTGAAAAGTCTCTGCCCCCATAGGGACTTTGGGAAATCAAAACTGTGGCCAAGTCCTTGCCTTAGCTGAAGCCATTGGTACTCTGCCTTCATCGGTGAACTCACACTAGGCAGCTCGTTTGTTGGGCTTTTTTTACCTACTTGTCTAGAATAGTAGAATAATATTTAAAGAGCAGCACAGTTGGGTGCAGCTGGCCAGTAACTCAGCTTTATGGTGTCTTAACAGAAAACTGAGTGAGGCAGGGAATCAGGTTGTACTATCACATATACATAATATATTTCATTTCACTAGCTGCTTGCTGAACACAGACTGCATCTTTTTCTTCTTGTATAAACATACTGCTATGGAAAGTTAAGTCCTGTCCTCTTAATTTCTAACCCCAGTCTGTGAGCTGGCTCTGTCCTGAGCTGTCTTCCTGACTCTATAAACTGCAAAACATTGAGTAAATCAATTTATGTTTCCATTTGAACTTCTTGTTACGGATGTTCATTCGTTTTTAAGACCTGCACAAACTTTTTAAATAAGAGGCCACTTTTTCTCTGAACAGCTCTATAATAATCAGCTCACCCTGAGCCTCATTGAAAAGCTGTGCCTGTCAGTAGCACAACATGAGACTGTTATTTTCCCCTAAATTCCCATGATGTTTTTGACACCAATCAACTCACACAGTTAGTAAAAACTGTTTGTATAGGGTGTGCTAATAGAAATTATCCAAAAAGAAAAGCAACTGAAAAATAAGGGGAAATATATCTGGCACATCCCTGTGATGTTCATAAGGTAGGTAGCAATTCCATTTCTGAATGAATGATCAGGAAATGAGAAAGTCATGCCAATTTTAGTGACTGTAAGAGGTAGCTTGTAGGGTGAGATAAACCCTAAGCCAGTGAGGTTAGTATGGCCACATAAGTTCATTGGTACCTTAAAAAAAGATACTTAAAAAAAGAAATAAAGTTTAGCCTAGTCATCCTCCAGCTTGGGGCTTGATTGAAGAACAGTGATTTGTTTTCATTTAAAAAATTATAAGGGGCTGGGACAAACCAAGGTGGTCATTGCAGAGGAAGGCAGGGCAGCAGAGTCATACTTGAGTTACAAGCAACTTTGATTGTAGGGGAGCTGAAGGAGAAGGGAGAGGTTAAATCACTTGAGTAGTAGAAAGTAGTAGAAAGGAGAGCTCTGTCACTACCCTTCCAGTCCAGACTGGTTAGATGCCAGGACTGCTTACAGCACAAGCATGGACCTCAGCTCTGGAGATCTGTTCAGACTGTATCTGGGTTGCTGAGGGGGGGCACTGCTGAACTTGTGTCTCCTGAGTAGTACCTAGTGTGTTATTGCTATCTCACTGGACCTCGATGTCTGCATGTCTTGTTAATGAATCATGGCACAACAGCACCGCCAGAATTGGTGAAGAAGGTGATTTAGCATCAGGGCTCTTTGGAAGAACCTCTACTTTTCTGCTTATATTTCTCTTCAGGACAGAGATCATGCAAATTTCTTTTCCTTGCAAAGGTAAATTCTTTATTTCACCCTTCTTGTTCTGCTCTGCTCTCTGCAATAGGGTAGCAAAGCATGATTACTGTAAACGTACTTTGGGTGGTCCCTTCCAAAGCTCCCTTAACCTCACTGGCTTCTCTAGATCCCAGCTGCAAGACCGTGAAGAAAGACTGCCCCTGTTGCTATTCTGCCAAAAGAAAAAGGGAGAAGAGTATGAACTATACTCACAGCCTCTGAGACCGATGCTAACATCTGAGAAAGAAGAGTCTTAAAATAGTGATAACTTTAATGCAGATGTAGAACTGTCATATTTAATTTACAGCGAGCAGACAATTCCAGGCAATCACTCCCATGGCTGTCATAACTCAGACACATTGCATATATGTGTGTGTGTGTGCATTGCATTTATATGTGTGTGTGTATTGCATATAGATATGCAGAAAACTCATTATCATGTGCAGTAATGGTAAATATTTCATGGACCTCATTCGTTAAGTCTCAGCCCTTAGTGAAGCTGTTGAGGGAAGTTTTACCCTGAAAGGAAAATGACATGGGCAGCAGGTCTGGTTCCATGCCAACTGGTTGGCTTTGTCTCTCTGCTATTCCATGGTGGTGACAGTAAGAGCAAGGGGACAGCTCCCCTCTCCCCTGGGGGGAAAGACCCCTGTGCCACAAGGAGCAAGCAGAGCAGTGCTTGGGTAAGCAATGTGGGGTTTTATCTCCTTTTAGAGAGAGGGAGACAGTGAGTATGGATGGAGGGAAGTTGGAGCAGTGGCTCCGCTGCTTCTGCACAGCCTGAAACTGCTCCCTGGGGAAAAGGGGAGTCTGGCGTGAGCTGCTTATTGATTCTTATACCTGCGGTGTCCCTGGGAAAAGGCCTAGCTGGAGACCAGCCATCTATTTTTGCTGTGTAAAACCAGATTACCTCCTTGCAGCTTGTTAACAAATTATTCTGCAGAATCAAATGGGAAAACTTGATGCCACTTCTTTGTTGCTTTAGGCTGTCAATCTGAAATGATGCTCATTTGATGTGAAAGTGTCTGTTTGCTGTGAAGCCTGACCCGGTGCTGATTCTTCAAGTCTGAGCTGATTCAGCTCTCTTTGCTCACCTATGGTCTTACTGCAGCAAAAGTCTCCTAAGAATTAATAGACTACTGCACATGAACAAGGGGGGAAGAATTGGGTTTTTGCTGAATGACAGCATGTTTCAGATTCCTCAGGCCCACAGACAGCATTGCTCATGCCAAGTTTATCTTGCCCAGAAAGAGTCTTCTGCTTTTCTGACTCCTTTCTTGTCAAATATAAACCAATCAATTCTCAGAGGGTGTTGAACTGAAACCAAAAAGCCGGTTTAAAATGTATCTTGTTGGAAATTGGCAAGCCTATCTACCTGCTCCACATCAGTGCTTTTCTGCTCAAGTACTGTCTTTACTTGGCAGCAACACAAGATGGAATAAAAACAAGCAGTTCTTCCCAAATTCCTGCCTGCTTAAATTTACATACAAGATTAAATGATTTTTTATCTTGTGATTATACCCCCTGGGTTCCTGCAGTACAGGTTGTTTTATGCATAAATCATTTATAGCTGACACGTTGCCCATAATTTTCTCCCAAAACTAGTAATTTCTTAGTCCAGTAAATTCTCTATAATTTATGGCAGAGCACACCTTGGAGTTACTGATCTAACATTCCTCACTTGTGGTCCTGTGCTGTCAGGTGTTGCTATGCTGCTACCAAGATTCCCCCACTGCAGCGCCTCTGTATCAGCTACAAAATAAGGCAGGGACACAGAAGGATCCCAACAACTTGTTTGCAAAGTGCTGTGGAAGCAGCCAGACAGAAAGATGCTTGCTTTGGCTTTTATTTTGGCATTTTATTCTATTATGGGCCCAAGGAGACTCAGTCATTCCACAGCAGTTAACCTTTTCAATTTGCTGCAGTTTAACTCATTAATAAAGTAAAACAAAGAAAGTTTCCTGTGTGACATGGAAGAAGTTTTTCTGAGGAGATTAATAACTTTCTCAGCCACATAGGGTCAAGCCCTGTTTGCTTCCAGCCATATTTTAGAATTCTCTGGGGCATTTTTGGTGGTAGCTTGTCAAAAAAGCTGCACCTTACCCTGATTTATGTGAGAGCCATTCATGCCAAGCCTGGAGATGCTCAGCGGTGCTTTGTTTGTATCATTTGTCCAGTGAAATGATAAGCTGAAAGTTCTAGCCTTGTAATACCAGGTGAAACGTGTGTGTTCTGCACAGCCTTTGTCCTCAGCAGCACATGAAGCTGAGGGAGCGCATGTGTAGCTGTTGCAGCACTTTGAAAGTTAATGGTACAAAGATAGTTGTTCCCCTTGACAAAGGGAAGGACTAATCATGCTCCTTTATATGCTTTGCAAGTACAAAAAGAAGTTGTGTGGGCTAGGATATGAATTTACAGCTCATCCACTGCTCAAAGATAAATGTCCTTCCATGGGTCTGTAGCCATCCTTGGTGAAAACTTGGTCTGCTACCCTCAAGTGCAGTGCAGCTGAGCCATGGTGTGTTCAAGGCTGTGCACAAAGTCAGATCCCACAGAGCAGCTACTGCAGGGTAAAATCCTTCTCTAACTTCCCTCTTGGTGACATTTTCATGTGTCTTACCCAACAGGAGCTGCAGATAATGAAGGGAACCATCAAAAACATCTCTCTCTGCACATCTCTGGGGGCACTGGGTCAGCCCCTCATTTTCCCTCAAACACACTCAGACCAGCACAGTGTGGTGGGGCCAGTGGATGTCCCGTCACAGTGGGACTAGTTTAGTCGAGCAAGGGGGTGGCTAGGAAGAGATAGGATCACTCTCTATAAATACATTGGGGTAAACAACAGCGAGGGAGAAGGGATTTAAAAGAAAAACAATTATTTTCAGCTTTAGACCATGTTGGCACACAAACAAATGGTTATACATTGGCCACAAATAAGTTTAGGCTGGAAATTAGAAGAAAGTCCTATCAGCAGAGCAGGGAGGTCCTGGAATAGCTTTCCAATGAGAGCAGCAGCAGACAAAAACTAAGTGCTGTCGAGATGGTGGTTGATAGCTATATGAAAGGTTTTATATCTTATGCTTGTGCTAAGAAGACACTGGTTGTAAAGTATGGGAGGTCCTTTCACATCCTACTTGTTCTGTGATGTATCTCAATGCCTCCTTAAGCTCTCCAGGGAGGGACTCTCCTAAACCATTTCTTCTCTAAGACTCCAGAGATGTCAGATTCTTCAATTCAGGCACAAGGCATTGGTCAGGGAAGGACATCCTCTTCCTCACACCGCCTGAACTTAGGTCAATGCAAATGAAATGAGGCTGGAGGCTCAGAGAAGCTAGCAAGTTCTAGGTTTTAAGAAATTATTTTTCAGAGAAACTTATGGGTTTCTCCACTCATTATTGCCAATGTCAACAGCCTAAGTTTTCAACACTTATTTATTTCTAAATCATAACTATTTACCTTACGCAATCAGAAGTTGAGGTTTAAAATACCTACAGGTTTTTGCTCGAAAAAAAACAGCATCTCTAAGCCATTTGTGAGCTTTTTATTTCATTATCAGGAATTTTCTTCACATGCAGAAATAATATTAGGAAAATAGACTCCTTTTTAAAGATCACTGGTGTGTTTCGATCAATTTTTTAGCTATATTTGGGAAGAATGTATTGACACAGAAAATAAGAGTAAAAGGCATGAGAAAAGGCAGCAAAAATCCAAATAAAAGGTCACAAACTATTAGTAGCAAAATTCCCCAGGTCACAAATCACAGAATTTTAATCAATACAACTTCTAGTTTGCAATTAGGACCGTTCAAAGAAATTGAACAGTGTTTAACTGAATATTTAATACTGGCAAAAATTGCTGCTGCAGTGAAATCAGTTTAGCAGGATGGGCAAGTCTCACATCTGCCTTTACAGAGCTGCACAGGCTTGAAAAGCAGAAATGAAATATCAAGTAAGGTTTATACTTGCAAATGCACCCAGTGGACATAGCAAAATGCCTTAGTGTAGGTGAACGTATAAACACAAGGCAGCAATATAAAAGGTCTTTTCTCATGATGGGTTGTTTCCCTATGGGAAGTTGTAAGCAAAATCTCTTGTTGGCTGTCCATACTTGTCATTGCAGAGGAAGTACTTGGTAAAATCTTTCAAACCTCAGCAGGACTCTGACATTGCCTGCTTTACTCCCAAAATGCAGCAGCAGGAGAGAGCCCACCACCCTCACGGCCATCACCAGTGACAAATCACTGGAGATCTTGTTGTCTCAGCCTCCCATGCAGCTCTGGTGTTTGAGTTGGCAGCTCTGTGTTCCTAGTGCGATTCGGCTCTTTACCATCATGTCTGCTGCATGCAAACCCTTCAGAACGTCAATCCTCACAGATTAAAGCAAAATAAAATACGAAAATCACAGGATATGTGACTCCCAAGGCAGCCGTGGCAAAAAATGCATCCCCGATCACATACACTTTTGCCACTTCAAAGCAAAAGCTGTTAAATGAAAGGCTAACTCTTCATTAGGCCCTTTCAGATCAGGCATTTTCCTCAGGTCTGTTCCTGGAACGTGTTTAAAGAAAACTTTATCCCCTCACCCATTTGGAAAAAGTTCTACATTCCAGTGTTAAAATTCAGATCGCCTCATACTCTCCAGTCCTCTCTAGGGCCCTGCAATAAATGTCACAAGGAAAAGGATAAGGAGGGAGAAGCTTTGACTGGAGCTGTTTCAGGCACTAGTTTAACTTTTAGTTGTTTACTGTAGCTTATATAAATTAAACTCTGAACATCCTTCTCCTCCTCTGCTCCTTTCAACAGATTTCATGCCAAAACTGTCTCAGGTATGTGGACGTAAATCTGGAGAAATTCCCCTGGGTTGACCGAACCGCCGCAGACTTACACTTCTAAATAAGACCAGTGTGCTGCTGATGTGGTTACAAGGTTGGCATGAGCCTAGGCTTTATTTTTGCCTTCCAATGTTGCAAACCTGTGGTCTCAACACAGTTTGTACTGGACAATTTCCATCCTCCAAGGACCCGACAAGTAAAGCACATTTGTGAAGAGTGATGGAGATTTCCAGAAAATAAGTGATGTAGCTTTAAGGTGCTGATCTGCTTTGGCACTGTCAAGGCAGCTGATTCCAGTGCAGCTGACTCCCAGACCACTTATTTGGAAAACATTCATCTAATGGGAGAAATTTCAGATGTGCAACATTACTTTGGAGACACCATTCAAGCCCATGTAAATTCCCATCTTGCATATAATTTATAGAACTTGATTTCAGGTTCCTATTGCTAAAAATCATCAACTTCAGAAGATTATGTTTATGTTTTGATGGTGCGTGTATCACTGGAGACATCCAGGGTACCCGTAAAACCTGATAGTGTAGCACTGGGTACTATTCTGAAGTACTGAATCGTGGAGCTCTCTTTCCACTCCCCATGCTCTCACTGAACATGCCATCCAAATTTCAACAGAGACACAGACACAGTGGTTTTGATATAGTGAGAGTGACGGTGGGTCTTTTAACTGGCACAAACATCTAGTTATGGGCTTTTGAACTCCCCCATCATTCAGGCAAGTCTAAGGACATATCTATGGTTTTTGGCCTAGCTGATCATTCCTTCAGCTCTCTGCAGTTTTTGAATTGTTTCCCATTGCCTTGCTTCTCCATGCCCCCAGAACAACCAGAGTTACGTTGGACAAGATTTCACAGTAGCAAATATGCTTGTTCCCTACCTTTATCCCTCTTCTCTGTCTTCATCCCCATGTAGGATAGAAACAGGGAGAAGCTGTTGCAGATACAGACCCAGACCTCGCAAACACTTTAATTCATCAAAGAAATGTCAACCATTTGATAGCATCATCTTCCTTCTGTAAGGTTCATTACTAAAGGACTGAAGTTAAAGTTCAGAAGTGTGGGCTAACTCTTATACACGTCCAGACACACAGTCCTAAAGTAGAGCATTCAAAGGCCTGTGACAAAATCTTGCTGTGGAGAACCACAATGGAGATCCTGAAAATCTGTGTTCTTCTCTTTGTATAAACTTGGCATGTCCTGCCAACAACTCGTGTGTGAGCTGGGAGAGGTTGTGGGCTCACCACCGCCACTGCTGGCAGAGATTCAGGAGAGAACACTTTCTTGTGGCCCATACTGTCGCATACTCTGAAGGAGTCTTACATTGAATGGGAAGCAGGATGAGACAAATATCAGGTAAAGCTTTGCACATATGTTTTTTTTTTGCAAGCTGTAGCATGACCAGGAGTTGAGAATGGTTAGTGAATGACAACCTCAAAATGAGGCTTTTCTATCTACACCATCACACCATTGTCCTTTACATTTTTGTCCATACATATGGTCTACACCTGTGCTGGTCCACTGTGATCTGTCTACTCCAGAAAGCCAGCACACAGTAGCAAAACAGTCAGGGGTAGCTTCATCCTTGGCTCTACCTAAGGAGAGTATGTTTCATGATGTTCTCAGTTTTAGGAGGTTTTAGACAGAGTCAGTAATAAAAGTCATAGCATCCACTTTCCAATGCTAAAAAGCTTCATACTTCAGTGTCACAGAGGAGAATCTCACTCTAATGGAAATTCTAGTGTTTTGTGTTTGGGCTTTTTTTTTTGGTGGGCTTTTTGCTCCCAGTGCTGCTTGCTGAAAAGTTTTCAGTCATGGCAGAAGCTTTCTGAAGTAGCTCTTGTGTGTTTGAGCACTAGCAGAAAATAGCTGAGAGAGTCTCATGGCATCTACTGGAATTTCTAGTATGGTAAATAGGGGAAATATTAATCATTTCATTTTTAAACACCAGCAGTATGTTCTGTGTTCTGCTGTACAGAATCCAAAGTACAGACAGTGCTTGTACTAAAGAACCTGCATGTCCAAACAAGATACTCATGGGCCAGACAGATTGCAGAGAGTAACCCAGAAGTACAAAATCTTTTATACTGGTATATGTTAAGTGATTATGTGTGAATTGTCAGGCTTTATAGCTAACAGAGTTTAGAGAAACATGTTGCTATTGCAAACACTATTGCTTTATTTTCAGTCAGCATCATATCAACAGATGCACGTAACTATTTGTCTATTTCATACATTGCTGTAATTTCGTTCAAAAACTTTTAAAATGCTACAGCCTCCCCAGAAAGACAAAGGTGAACATTTTATGAGATCATTAGTGTTGCTTTGATGCCTTGTATTACCTTCATTACATTGTCATATGCTTCTGCTTTTTATTTAGAGGTCTTATGGTATATGTGGAGGATTCCTGTTGGTTGTAGACTAAGTTCTAGAAAGAAGGAAAGAGACAACCTGCTAGGTTTTGGATATGGTAATCAGTCCGAGGCATTTATATGTAGCTGGGCCTTTTGCCCATTCACTTGTCTTTCTGCACACCTGAATGCCAATTACTGAGTTGAACACACCTTTCCATGCTACCCAGTTTGTATGCTCTTAGGGTGAAAATGATAGCTCACGAATAAGGTGATGTGTCAAACTGGCTTGGCAAAATCAGGCAATTTGCACTTTTTAAAAGGTATTAAAACTCTTTCTCTGTGGTTAGATCAGGGACCTAACACACATCTGTTCCTCTGACTAAATCCAACAGTCCACATCAATCACCAAGCTCTCAACCAGTTTCCTGCATGCAATACCAGTCAGAAGGCAGAATGACCACACACAGCAGGCTGCCTCAGTGCAAACCCCAGGAATTAATATTTCCTGTAAAGAAATAGTTTTCTGCTTTGGGGAATCCTGTTGTCTCAGTTCTTTCCCAAGAAACCTGTCAAGAGCAAAGTACGAAGTCCAAAAACAGGAAGGGAGCACAAAGACCAAGAAATACATGTTGAAAAAAGGCATGTTTTATCATATAGGAGTGGGTTAGAGAGCACATCATGAAACAGCAGTTAGTATCTTACCCTGTGTTGTAAAAAGTCTCTGGTGCTGACCGCCAGACCTGGCTAAGGTTGAAAAATTCTCTCTGAAGTCCATACTATTTTATTGCTGTCTGCATTGCATTGGTTGAAAATCATGAAGTAATGGCTTCTCAAAAGGGAAATTACTTATTTGCAATGGATCAAGAAGCAGGAGAATATGCAGGTGTGTGTTTGCTATTGAGAGGCATTTTCTTTAACATGGCTGGAGAATACACAGAATACTGATAAAATTGATGCTAGTATTGCCCAAATGGTTGGAAAAGGAAAGGAGCAATGGTAAATAGAACACTGGGGGAGGGATGAGGAGGGAGGAAAGCAGTGAGACATACTTTTGATTAGTTTTACATTCAGTGTGTGCTGGTTTTATTTAGTGTAAGACCATTTTGAGAAGAATGCTCAGGGTACTAAAAATACTGTGGAGCAGGACAAACATTTTCTTCAAATACCTAATTGTTAACTAAGACCCACTGAAAAACTGGTAACTCCAAACCCTTTTTACAACTGGATAAGTTTAGACACAGCAAATTAGATTTTGAAATGTATTTTGACTTGTGAAGAGTTTAAGTGCAAAGAGGATTTTCAAGGAGGCCTAGACAGATTAAATATCTATTTCTAATTAATCTGAAGGAAGTCATCATCTCAGCCACTTGCCAACATGCTGGTGAAGTCCCATGCTTGTAGAATTGTTCACAAAGGCATGAAAATATTTAAGAGTCTTTTGGAACAACTGTTGGTAAGTTAGGGTCAAAAGAGATCAAGTGAACTGTGGCGAGCACCAAGAATTCAACCATGCACAGCTGAAGAGCCAGCCAGGAGGAAACCCTGGTGTGGATGCAGAGCTTGAGGACAGGATGTGATTGTAATTACAGAAGGATCTCAAGGCCTCTTTGTGAAGTCAAGACAAGCAGGGCGACATGAGATGATTTAAAAGAAAGGCCATGGAGAGGACATGCCTTCTGCCTCTTGTCATTCTTGCTGCAGTGAAAATATGAGAGAAAATACTGCTGAATCCTAAGGCTCCCTCAACACCATTGGAGTTCATTCATATTTCTAGGAGAAGGAGGGGGAGGGGGGAGTGAGAGAAAAAAAGTGATTATCATTATATTACCTATTATTGAGTCTGTAGCCAGGAAAAGTCCATTACTGATCCCACTTTCTCTTATAAAAGCATACTTTTATTTTCCATCCTGTGACAGGTGTCTACACATTTGTCTATGAGCACAGGCAATAGGTATGTCAGGTGGATGTAGGAAGAAGGAACTTGAGCAAGTGATTCCAGTTATTTTTTCCTATATCTGTGTTGCCTTGAAGAAAAATCTCAAGGGTTTACTTTAACCAGCGGCACAGGGAATTTTTAATGGAAGTCCAAACTTTTCAGCTGCATGAGATGAATAGGAGAGGACTATCACACAAAGTAAAATGAATTTGTTGATCCCTGTTCAGTCTCAATTAAATCCCAATTCATGTCACAAAGCCACCAAAATTTTCCAGTAGTATTACTGTGGGTCTTTTTGACTTCATAGATGGCCAAGGCTGCACATACATAGATGTGGAGTGGGTCAGTTTGACATCCACAGCATAGCAATGCCCCTAAAAGAAAATCTGAAACCAGCCCAATAGAGGCTTTTAGGACAAAGTAAGAATCCCCTGCCACATAGCTCCGCAATGAACATTTTGCTGCCGCAGCCAGGTACCTCAGCTGAACACAGTGGTGTCTCTGTGGGATGTCTGGGGTAGGATGAGGAATGGGCCCTCTGAAGGCATGTTACACACTCCTTACCTTTGTCTGCAGGTGATGGGGCATGGAGGAATACTGGGGTTTCCTGTGGTTTTCACTGCCAGGAGCCTGTATGACAACAGACAACATCCAGTGGTGGCTGGGATCATCCAATTCCTACAGGGTTTTTTGGGCTAGAGCGTCAGCTCTTTCCACAGAAAAGCTGAAAAACTCATTCTCCACAGCACATGTATACTTTATATACTCTGTTAACGCTTTGTTTCAAAATCTGTGATTATTTCTGGAGGCAGATAAATGCTTTCTCTTTCACTTAAAAGACGGTCATATCTGTGCTCAGTGACTGTTTCTTGGGTCTCAAAGACTTCGCTTGGAAAACAGGAAAGCAGGAGCATCTACATTAAACATTGCAGATTTTTCTGCTGGCTTCAGCAGAGCAGCTTTTTTAACAGCACTTGCTTCAAAAAACACCTCTATTTCAACTCCAGTGTTGGCTTCCCTGCCGAGTTAATTAATCTCTGAGGATTGGAGATTAAGCGCATTTGGAAAGTGAGCAGAATTTGGTTCACGGAGAGTTGCATACATTTGCCATTTGTGGTTAGGAATAGAACCCAGAGACTGTTTATTCCACAGTAGGAAAAACAGTTTTTACTTTTCTTAAACACTGCTGGCTAGTTTATGGTTCCTGGCAGGAGTACAGTAACTTTGAGCAACTAGTTTGTTTGTTCCAGCTAATTTATAGAGGGTGGTATTCATTTTCCTTTTCCCTTAAAGGGTTTCTGCAGTGTGATTTAGGCCCCTAACGGGACATTGCTTAGTCCTGATAGAAATCAGGCATACAGTGTTCTCCAGAATCCAAATAGCCAGACAAGGGTGTGCTAAATACATCACGCTGCCAACAAGATATTAAATGCAACGGTTACTGCTATGTCCTGTAATTCCTCAGGTCTCCAACACAAGAGGCCCTTTTTCAGACAACAGGGGGGATGAGGGGTAAGCTAATTAGAAATTACATTCCAAGGAATGGACTGACGTCATTAAAGCAAGTAAGGCAATAGCCATCCGGATGTCTTGTGCGAGGAAGTTAAAAAAGGGTAAAACACAGCCATATAAAACAGCCATTTAAGGCTGAAATCAAAGCTCTTGAGGGTGGCTATGACGATTTTCTCATGGCTTTGATTCACACCATGAACCCACTTTTTAAGAATTCCCTTTCCATTTGACTTATCTGACGCATGGGGACATGAGAAGAAGGTGGTGTAAGTTTGGGAAAGCTTCCAATGACTGCCAGGGTTTCCTGGCTCAGCCGGATAGAGGTAAAAGTGGAGGCAGTTGGGGCCCAAAGGGGTTTGCAGGGCTTTCCTTTATATCCCTTCTGATTCTTCCCCAGCAACCGTCTTCAAACGATGCTGAAGCCAGTTTCCAGCTCCTTTCCGGCTTACTTCAGCTAATCCAGGATTAGGAAGCCCTTTATAGGAAAGCTCTGAAGGCTTGGGTGTGAAACTGATGGGCCTTGTAGTGACTCAGACAAGGAGTATTGTATAAAACCTAGCAATATCAGATGATGCTGAAGATGAATCAGCCAGTGCATGACTTTACCCATCCTTTCTCAAATTTGGGTGGATAACCTTTTGTGTTGCTATAGAATGTGGAGGCTGCTATGGAAACTGTGGGTTGATTGTGGTGAGGCAGAGTTCACTCCCAGTGCACAGTGATGGGAATTAAATTAATGTTATAGTAAAATCAGAGTAAACTTGATTGATATGATTAGATAGGAGTTGTGGCTGTTCAGCCTGGAGAAGGGAAGGCTGCGTGGAGACCTCATAGCAGCCTTCCAGTATCTGAAAGGGACTCTTCATGAGGGACTGTACTGAGAGGACAACGGGTTCAAACTTAAACAGAGGAAGTTTAGATTGGATATGAGGAAGAAATTCTTTACTGTAAGGGTAGTGAGGCACTGGAACGGGTTGCCCAGGGAAGTTGTGAATGCATCCATTGCTGGCAGTGTTCAAGGCCGGGTCGGACATAGTCTTGGGTGGCATGGTTTAGTGGGAGGTGTCCCTGCCCATAGCAGGGTGGTTGGAACTAGATGATCTTAAGGTCCTTTCCAACCCTAACTATTATATGATTCTATGAATTATATAAAATTTCAAAGTCCATTTACACCCTCAGGTGAAAGGAATTCATCTTTGTGTGTCTAAATCATGGTCTTATAATAGATGCTATCTCACACTGGCACTTCGAGTATTCATGTATTTCTGATGTGTGAGTTAGTCAAACTTGAACCTGCCTGAATCTTGCAATAAAGCTTTGCTGAGTGTTAGGTCAGCCTAGGATCACAAAGCCAAGCAGAAGAATTACTCAGAAGAAGGTCCCATAATTCTTATCCAGGCTTTTCACTCTTTCATGATTTACTATTAAAACAGATTGTTGGATACTGACTTGCCCCCTATAATCACACTAAAGTGTGGGGTTTGATACCAGTACATATACATATATGTATATTTAAAGTTTAGATTTGAATTTTATTTCTGTATTTCACTTGGGAGGCAAAAAAAAAAAAAAAAAAAAAAAAAAAAAAAACAAAAAAAAGTAAGAAGAATAAAGACCTTTATAAGGTTTGACGAAGCTTCACAGAATGCCACAAAGGAACAAGCATTGTACAAAGGTAAATAAGAGCAGAGGAAAGGCAGAATCTCCTAGATCTTTTTCTCTGAGGAATTTGCTTTGGCTCCTTTGTAAGAGCCAGAATTAGTTCAACTCCTTGTCATGCTCCTGGATCCATTTGTTTTCGTGAGCATTTAGGGAGAGGCTGCTTTGAAGACTAAGGAGATAATTGCAGGATGAAAGGGACTGCTAGTTTGAAGGAGCCCATTTGATGAGTGTATCTTTATATTGAGGATTTATTCTGTCCTCTGATAGTGTGTGTGTTTTAAGTGCTGTACAAAGTACCCACAGCAATGGAGAGGCATTTAAAACAATTACATTTGAATTAATTAATATAATGAATGACTGATAGGAAGATCAAATCATTATCGTTATCTTTTAGTGATAAATGGAGGGTGGAGGAGAAGCAAAGTGCTGGCGTAGCTGGCTCCAGCCTAACGCATGTTTATTTAAGTGACTATACAAACATAACCCTGTATGTCAGTTAAATCAGCAGCATGTCAGTCGGCACTTCTGGTTACAGACTATTTCAGAGCCATTCATCATTCAAAGCTATAAAAGCCATTTACCCTCAGCCTACCAACCAATCAAACCAACTCAAAAATGGAGCAGGAAAGAAGCACTAACAATTGTCCTTAGTTTCCTTTTAACTTTTCCTGCAACAATTCAATACATCCTGTGTGGTGGGATAGAAGAGAGGTTTTGCTGAACTAAACAGCTTCCTTCACCAAGTCATTAAAAATGGGAAAGGGAGAGGAAAGAGGAAGGAATAAAAGGGAAAAAGTCAAAAGTTAACCCTTGCTCTACCGTTTTTATTCTTTCACAAGCAACATTTACAAATTGCTTTCATTTATATATTTTTCACCCATTAGCATGATTCTTAATTGGCAATGCAAGGTCTTAATACACCAGAAAAGCTCTGATGTAGTTCATGGTCAGGAGGTGCTCTGCTGCCCTTAAATTCCACAATATCTCTCCAGGGTTAGGCTGCTAAAGCAAAGAGTGGTCATCAGCGCTATTACGGCTTGATGAGAAATTGCTGCATCTTCACAAATGCCACACTTGAATCCCAGATGCCTGCAGATGCCATGGCCAGAAAGTTCAGCAACCTGCAGAACACAAGGTTTTAGAACATCACAATTTCAAGGGCCAAAAATAATGACAAGGTCTTTTTAGTCTTGAGTGGACCCTCCTCTAATTTGATTACTAACTCCTGCTACTTTCTTCCCATTTGTTCTGATATATGGCTGGATCCTACAAACCTTTCCTCTCATCAGTGATCCCATTAAGATAAATGAGACCTCTCTCATGACTGAGAATGGGCAGGTATCTGAATAAAACAATCAGCAAAATCAATCAGTTCTCCCTTGTCTCCATAGTAAAAGCCCCTCTATTATAAGTGTGCTAGCGTGCAAAGAATGGGAGTATTATTGGGTAATAATGTGTAAAATGGCCATATCCAGTTGCTTTTTGACTGTTTAACTCTGATATTTTTCTAGTTCTGTCTGTGCTCTGCCTGATTCAAATCCTCCCCTCATGTTTATTATTAGTTAACTATTTCTTAATGGACCCCTTCATTTATGAATAAAACTCAACAGCAATTACAGCCCCAGTGAAGACCAGTACACTACCCATCTGCTCCATCACTCGCTCTCGGTGTTGGCATTCTGCACAACTCCCAGCCCCTCTCATTGTAACAAGCTAGGATCAATTTTCCAGTGGCAGCTTGGAAATAGTACAAAATGTATATTAATACAGAAATATACTGTGAAACTGTCCTTAAACAAACAAATGAGCCACTTTAAAATATTACCACTATAAATGACCATGACAGTAGCACAGCACATATAATAAAAAATAACTGCTGAAGAGAAGCTGCTGAATTACTATAGTAATAAACCAGATGTGATTATTATCATTTAACACAGTCATTGAATACCATGAATCCCTGAAGCCATTAAAATATTTATGATTAAACATTTGCTATTCCTTATAACAGAACATATAGTTGGGTACTAAAACGCTGTAAAGTACTATTTTGGCTAATACATGCTAGTGCCATGATAAGGGTCAGCTACTACTGTCCAGGCTTTCTGGAATGAGCACCTAACAGCTGTCCTTCTTCTCTTGCTTTTTTAATAGCCACTGTAAGGTTAGACACCTCTATAGCACATTATTTTGTTCAAAAGAGAGATATAGATGTATGCCTACATTTCCTTACATGCATCTATATGAAGGGAAAACATGAATATCTGACTTTATTTGTGGAGGAATGGATGTTTTCTGTCATAAAGAAATTGTAAGAAAGAATTTAATGCTCTTAGTAAAAATATACTTGAGACTAAACAGTATGCATATGCAAAAATGAAGTCTAATTACCTTCAGGAATTTTAATATGCAGAAGCTGTATTACCCACTGAACATGGTTCATCTTGTGGACACTGAATTTTTCCTTTCATTGTTGGAAATGCCTCTCTGCCTGTTTCTCCATGGGCTGCAGCAGGCTGTCTGCCTACTGCTAAAGCAGCTTTGGCTGCTGTGACCTGCAGGTAAGAAGTGCCTGCTCCTGGTGTGAACTGAGTGAAAATGGGTATTGGTGTGCTGTGCAAGTACTTGGCCCTCTTGGGGTGCGTGATGCAAAGGGTAAGGGCAGGACTAATTTGTGAGTAGGGTGAGGAAGGGCACTGCAGCCTTCCTAGTCTATGATGGAAAATATTCCCTGGCCAGATGTGCCTTGCTGTTCTCTGCAAGCATATTTTGGTGCCAGACAATGAGGATTCTCCTTTAGTTCTAGAGCTCTGTTCTTTATATACAGGGTCCCACAGGCTTTACTAACTGCACAGTCACTGTGAGGTTGCTCTTTGCTACATACTGACAGCTGCCAAGTCCCAGATTTATTCTAATGCTTTAATATGTGTCTTCCATAATAAACAAGGTGCGTTCCTTATAAATGCTTCCTAAAACACCAGCACATAAAAGACATTCTTCCCTCAAACTCCTATGCTCTTTTTTCCTGTCATCAAAGAAAACCAATTTCTCTCTCTGGACACTCTTGAACAGAAGGAAGTCAAAAATAAACCTCAATGTGACAAAGGCAGAGGTATGAAAATTTTGATTTCACTGTCCTAGCTTAGAAGTCAGCCCTCAAACTCTCTGGGGACTTTGACAGACAATGTGAGCTTCAAGTATGCGTTGTGAAGGATAAGGACCTTTAATCCCATGCTGCTTCCAGAGGAAAGTGGGACAATGTCCTAAAGATGACTCTGTTTTGCTAAGAGAATCTGGAAGGTGCCCATTTCTCCCAAGAAGATGAGATGAGTGTAATTGTGGTGCCCAATCATTAGAAGGCTAATGCTAAGTGAAATGAAGCCCATCTTCAAGTAATGTGTAACACACAAGCCTAAAGCCCTGCTTGCTTGTCACCTGGCTGCAAAGGCACATATCCTCCATCCTTGCCTCTTAGGTTGTGTTTTCTATCCTGAGCAGTTCAGCACTTCACCCAAGACTGTCTGAGACACAGAAACTGAGCTTTGTTTAAAACACTTGGTCAATCTTAGTCAAATGGGCATCTGTGGAGGAAATTAACACACTGACAATTCTAAGGTCCACAGGAAATTCTGGAGGAAACAGGTAGCTGATACTGCTTTCTCTTAAATGAGAACATAAGAGAAGTGCGTCATGCCCTGCTTTTATATAAAAGCCAAGTGACAGAGTGTTTACCCATGGAGTGGGAAATATGCATACGGTTCTTTCCTCTGCCTGAGAAGATTCAGACCTGAACCTTCTACAGCAGTGAAGTAACCAGCTAAGCACAGGCCTGTCCCAGTAATGTGTTAGTCATGTCTGAAGGTTGCCCTCTGGGGACTAATGTGGAAGTTTACCTAATTTCTCAATCTGTCTAGGCTAAAGCAGAGTAGAGAGCCATAGCTCTGTCTGAAAGTGAAATAGAGAGGCAGCACTGGTGGATTTAGGCAAGGTGGGAGCTGTGAAAAGGTTTCCAGTGTTGCACTGTTGGAGTCAAGCATCTCGTTTCCACTTCAGAAGCCTCTGTGCCCTCTCCCTGGGAACCCACAGAGGGCAGCGGTCCAGCTGCCTGCAGCACACACAGCTGAGGGCTGGATGCCACTTAACCCTTTAAACTTGTCTGAAGGGGTTATTTGGAGCTCCAGTGCACTTAACCCAGTCACTACATGGGGGACAGCAGGACCAGGCAGTTGCTGTCTGTCAGGGGTGCCATTTTTAACTTCTTTCATGGATATGATGGGCTCCTCCTCTAGCCCATGACCAGCAGCCCCTCCTGAGAACCATCCAGCTCCAATTTTAGGAGCTGTTTTGCCATATTTGCTGAAGGTAGCCACCATGCAGCCTACGTACTTAGTTGGAGATTTTGTACCACAGCAAGATTCAGTGAAGAGATACTGGTGAATTGTATCAGTCCTGGTGTTAGGAAGCCCCATAATTAAACAAAGAATATATTTTGTCTCCAGATGGTCAGGAAGGACTCCAATGGCCACTTGTGGTTTATGATATAGACAATCTGAAAATCCTTCATCTAGAACTGGGTGTTTCATATTTTGTCTGTGGAAATAGAATCACAGAAGAGCTTGGATTTAAAGGGTCCTTCAAAAGTAACTCCATAACTTCCAAGTAAACCTCTTATACCTTCCTCCTGTGTTCTTCTCATCAGTTGCGTCACCAGATGCTACCCGATGTGAGAGCGTATGTGCTGTAAGAAATTAGACAGCACTTCATCCAAAAATAGTTACTTTTAACCAAGACTCAACTTCCATTCTCAGCCATCTGAAATAAAGATTGCTTTAGTTTACCTGTAAGGAGTTTCAGGCTTTGTGTTCAGTACTAAACCAAGGATGGGTTTGGAGTTTCCTTGGAGAGTGTTGTTACACCCACAGATTTTCTCTCAGAGCTTAAAAACATCAGTGTAGGTCCTCACTGGTACTTAGGGGTTTCCTGCTGTCTGGATTTACCAAAATCAAGTTTATGAGAGATCTTAGCTGCATCCAAAATGGAAAAAAACGGTATTGCGGTAGTCAACCCAGTACCTCACTCAGAGCCAGCGGTATGAATCCAGGATCCTCAATTCTCCTTCTGAAATGTGAGGAAGGCTGGAGTTACTTCACGCTCGCTTTGACAAAATAAGGAACTGGAGAATCTGTTGGCATGAGTGGAAGTTTCACAAATTGAAAGTAGCTTTTAATATGATGCAAGATTTCTGTAAGCTTTCCATCTGATTTATTAGTCCTCAAGGCAATGTGGAAAGTGAACAAAAAGCATACTTGAAAAAGAAATTAAATTACAAGAGCTTTCACTATTCTAAGACATATTTGGACTTCTGCATTTGCTACTCATGAGGTATGATTTTGCTGTGCTGTTGCAATAGACTGCAGGTTTTGGGTGGCTATATTTATTAGGGAGCAAAAACATGGGTAAAGATTACCTTTGTCTTTTGGTTTTAAGAACCCCCTGGGCTTTTTTTGGCTTCTGCATGTTCCCAATGGAATAGATCCAGGCAAAACAATGTCCAGAAAATGAAAACATGGGAGAAAACACTTGGAATTACCTACCTAATCAAAAGGATTGGCTGGCTGGTGTTTCAGTAAGGCATTTAGCTGGCATGTGTCCTTACTAGTTTCTTCCAGATGATAAATGACACCTGTACTGAACACCAAAAGGTGAGCATCAGTGCAAACACTGCTCTCTGTACTCATATTTCTTTTCAGTATGGCTCCTAGAAGTAGAAGATGACTCAGGACACAGATTTCCATGATACAGTAAGAGATCAAATCAGGAAAACTTTGATAGTACTGCATGTTCTCTGAAAAAAGAGAGTCCTGTTAAAATCTAAGTGGCTGTGACAGTATTCCATTATTTTCCTTTCCTTTCCTTTCCTTTCTCCTCTCCTTTCCTTTCTCCTCTCCTCTCCTCTCCTCTCCTCTCCTCTCCTCTCCTCTCCTCTCCTCTCCTCTTCTCTCCTCTC